>WNNG01000198.1:0-262059 GCA_018208015.1 Medicago ruthenica
GGCATCTCAAAGCTTGATGGGAAAACCCCAAATGAGTAGCTTTGCGATGTAAGGCCATACGATTCGTGCTTAATGGGTCTCAATAATAACCAACCAGGTTTAGTTGTTATTGGTATACATTCATGTGTTTCGAAAGGAAACATGCATTACCTTAGTGAATCTTGTCTTTGGAAGATGGATTCAATATAGAATAGAGATATAGACTTGACTATTTAAGATTTTGTCATTAGATATACCAATAATCCCAAGATGCCTTTTATTTTATAAAACTCAATCAAAGATATTGGAACCGGATCTCCTATGGAGGCAAGTGAATCAGCAATTGTAGGAATACGAAGAAGATACTCCTTAATTGAAGAGTTCTCCAACGAACAAGAACGAAGTTCGACGCGAAGATGATGAGTGTAACACCCTGATTTTAAATATTAATTATTGGTATTATTGTATATAATATTAATATTATTAGGAATTATCTGTTTGTGTTTTTAAAATAAGTTGTTGGATTGTGGGTATTGAGCGAATAGATAGGTTAGTTAGTTGTTGAAAAATAGGAGATTAGGAGAAATTAAAGAGAAAGAGATGTTTTTAGAAAAAATAAGAGTATTAGTGTAATAGTAAAGAGGGGGTTTGAAGGAAGGAATTAAGTAGTGTTTTAATTAAATAGGATAGAAAGAGGTGTAAATAGTGGAGAGTAAACCTGTTATAGAAAGTGATTTCTTAGTCCCCAAGTTTTGCTAAAATTATTTTGTAATGCAATCTAAAATATTTTTATGCACAATCTAATATATTTTGGGTCGTCATCTGAAATATATTTTGATACTCAATAATATATTTTTATAATGAATATGATATATTTTGGTACTCAATTTGAGATATTTTTGTACTAAATCTAATATATTATTTTTATATTGAATATGATATATTTTGGTACTCAACTTGAGATATTTTTGTACTAAATCTAATATATTTTTGTACTCAATAATATATTTTAATAATGAAGAGTAAACCTTTTAAATAATTATGAGAGAAACCTAGCCCCGTTAAAAGGTTATAAATAGAGGAGAACATTAGAGAATTAGGGTTACAACAAACAGAGAAAAAAGATTAGAGATCAAAGAAAAACTATGGTTGTGGAGAGAAGAGGGAAAGAGACATAGCGAGAAGAACTTGGAGCGAGATTTCACCGTAAAAATTCATTCAAATTCTGCAAACCAGAGGTAAGGGGGGTCTATATTCACCATAAGGGTTGTATGAAGATATGGGTAGGTAGTGTTGATGATTTCATGTTATATTCGTATTCTTTTATAGTCTTTTATTCTTAATTCCTTTGATGACTATTTGTTTTATTAGTTTTCCTTTGATGATTCGTGTTGCTCGTGCATGCTCCGTTTAAATCATTATATGATCTGTGCATAATTGTATGGCTTAATTCAACTTTTCGATTTGTTCAATTTATATTTGTGGAACTATATTATATGTGCCTCTGAATTGTTCTTTTCACGTGCCAGTCAATTCTGTATAATATATAGATATATAATATATATATAATATAATATATATATATAGATATATATATATATATATTGTTCAAACTTTGGTAGTCAATTCCGTATGGAGTGTTTCTGTTATTAATTTTTAATTGTGCATCATGAAAACATTTGTAAAATTGAAACGTGGTTGTAGAACAATGATTTGGCTGCTCCTTATTAATATATATATATATATATATATATATATATATATATATATCTATATGGCATAAAAGGTGATTCATGTTCTAATTAACTTTTTCTTTCTAATTTCCATTTTATTTTGGTAGTTGTGTGCCAATTGATTTGAAATAGATAGGAATCATTTGATGATGTGTCTTGCTGTGTTTTTTATTTTTAAAGATGTGTAATTGATGTATTATTTAACGATGTGTATTGATGTGTTATATAAAGATGTGTTATTTGAAGATGTGTGATTTAATGATGTGTTATATAAAGATGTGCTATTTGAAGATGTGTGATTTAAAGATGTGTTATATAAAGATGAGATATTTGAAGATGTGTGATTTAAAGGAGTGATAATACAAAGATGTGTCATATAAAGATGTGTTATTTAAAGATGTTTAATTGTTGAGTCATATAAAGATGTGCATTGTTGAGTCATTATTTGATGTACATGCATTCATGGTCAGTCCAATTTAAAGATTTGATTTAAAGATGGGGGATAAGTCAGTAACATACCTCTCATATCCAAAACCGGTACCACATGCATATAGAGTCGAGTTTGGGACATTGCATACATAACTGCAAGTCTATTTGAAGATGTGTAATTAACAATTGTGTTATTTTAATATGTGTAACTATTTGAAAATGTGATATTCAATGATGTGTTTCTATATGATTATGTGTGAATGATCAGTGTTTTTGTTAATGTCTACTTGATGTTATTATTTGTTTTTGAAGCTTACTTGTTATAATAAGATGTTGAATTGATGCCTAGTAATTGAATTCAATGAATGTATATGTTATGAATGTGAATATTATCTGACTATGATGCATACATGCCTAACTGTAGTTGATGATTTATTTTATCTGAATCTATACATGTGTTTGTATCTCTCTAGTGTTGGATATATTCTCACCATCTTAAATTGGACTGTACTCTCGCCGGGTACAGATTCGCAGGAAGAAGATAATTAGCAGTAGTGAGTCTCAGAAGATGGCGTTGGAGCCTTCCTATTTATTTTTACCGCTTTTGGAGGTTTATCGAGTCGTCGCTCTGATTAGTAACACTAGGGAATGATGATTTATTTTATTTCAGATTTTGTTTCAGAATTCATTTTGAATTTAGCTTTGATGTTGATTTAATGATGTGACAATTACTTTGATTGCGTTGAAATTTATTCCGCTGCGACATTTTTAATATTAAATGAAGTGTTTTTGGATTGATTAAGATGTGTGACACCCTTGCGTGTTTACTTATTTATTGAATTTTATTAGAAAATAAAATGTGGAATTTAGGGTGTTACAAGTTGGTATCAGAGCCTAGTTGGTCCAGTCAGGCCAAAACTTTTTTTTAATCCCTTTGTATGCGACGTGTATGTAAGTACTGTCGATACTTGTTTCGTTCTATTCAGTGGGTCTGAGCAAAGTGGGAGAGAAGCAAGATGCTTCAAGTGTGGGTAAGAAGAAAATTCTTTAAGTGGGGGAGAGTTGTAACACCCCGATTTTTAAATATTAATTTATTGGTATTATTGTTATATAATATATTAATCTTATGCATTATCTGTTTGGTGTTTTTTAACATAAGTTGTTGGATTGTGGGTATTGGCGAATAGATAGGTTAGTTAGTTGTTGAAAAATAGGAGATTAGGAGAAATTAAAGAGAAAGGGATGTTTTTAGAAAAAGTAAGAGTATTAGTGTAATAGTAAAGAGGGGGTTTGAATGAAGAAGTTAAGTAGTGTTTTAATTAAATAAGATAGAAAGAGGTGTAAATAGTAGAGAGTAAACCTGTTAGAACCGTGCATTTCTTAGTCCCCGAGTTTTGCTTAAAATAATTTGGGAATGCAATCTAAAATCTTTTATATGCACAATCTAATATATTTTGGGTCGTGATCTGAAATATATTTTGATACTCAATAATATATTTTTATATTGAATATGATATATTTTGATACTCAATTTGAAATATTTTTGTACTAAATCTAATATATTATTTTTATATTGAATATGATATATTTTGATACACAATTTGAGATATTTTTGTACTAAATCTAATATATTTTTGTACTCAATAATATATTTTAATAATGAAGAGTAAACCCTTTAAATAATTATGAGAGAAACCTAGCCCCGTTAAAAGGTTATAAATAGAACAAACAGGGAAAAAAGATTAGAGATCAAAGGAAAACTAGGGTTGTGGAGAGAAGAGGCAAGGAGACATAGCGAGAAGAACTTGGAGAGAGATTTCACTGTAGAAATTCATTCAAATTCCGCAAACCAGAGGTAAGGGGGGTGTCTATATTCACCATAAGGGTTGTATGAACATATGAGTAGTGGTGATGATTTCATGTTAAATTCGCGTTCTTTTATAGTGTTTTATTCTTAATTCCTTTGATGACTATTTGTTTTATTTATTTATTTATTTTTTTGAAAGATGACTATTTGTTTTATTAGTTTTCCTTTGATGATTCGTGTTGCTCGTGCATGCTCCGTTTAAATCATTATATTGATCTGTGCATAATTGTATGGCTTAATTCAACTTTTTCGATTTGTTCAATTTTATATTTGTGTAACATATATTATATGTGCCTCTGAATTGTTCTTTTCACGTGCCAGTCAATTATGTATGTGTGTGTGTGTGTGTGTATATATATATATATATATATATATATATATATATATATATATATATATATATATATATATATATAGTGGCGGAGGATAGTATAGTATGGGCCAAGGTGGGCCACGGCCCCACCCCCAAAAACAAAATCAATTTTTTTTAGAGGGAAATTACAAAAATACCCTTAGCTTGATTTATTTTTTCTCAACTGGTCCACCCAACCTCTTCACACTCTCTCATTCTCTTCTCATTCTCTTGTTTGTTTTTATTGTTTGTTGATCATTGGTAATTGAATTTTAAAACTGCAATCTTATTTATTGAATTGACTTAATTGAATAGGATTATAGGATTAGAGAACCATATAAGATGGATTTTTCAACTTATGCACATGTCATGCCACTTTGTTAGTGTTTATTGAATTGTTCTTGTTTGCTACCAAGGCTTTTCTTTAATACTGTAGTTCAATTTAAGTTCAGTTTATGTTTAATTAAGAAGACTTTTTTTTTTCAACTTATGTATACTGTAGTTCAATTTTTTTCCTTTTAGAAGTAGTATATGTTTATATTTAACTTGTGCATATAAGAAGGCTTTTTTTTCAACTTATACATACTGTAGTTTATGTTTAACTACGAAGGCTTTTCTTTATACTTGTTAGTTTTTTTATTTTTCCTTTTATAAACTTTTCAATAATGCTTAATTTCTTTAATTTAGATTGTTATTGACTTATGGAATTATTTGATTTTTTGAAGCATAGAAAAGTAAATATGAAGAGTAGAAAAATTGATCATTTTTTAAGAGGAAAGTTTGTGGGAGTGAAAGAGATGAACAAGGAATAACTTATACATATCAACCTGTTAAAGTTCCAAGAATTGAAGAAGATCGTGTTTGGTTGTAACTAAGAGGAATAAAATTTACTTTTTGATTGAACAACTTTGTGCTTAGCGTTTATTACAATAAATTTTATGTTTATATATTAGAGTCAATTTTGCTGGCCCACCCCAGATATATTTTCTGGCTCCGCCACTGTATATATATATATATATATATATATATATATATATATATATATATATTATTGCTCAAACTTTGGCAGTCAATTCGGTATGGAGTGTTTCTGTTATTAATTTTTAATTGTGCATCATGAAAACATTTGTAAAATTGAAACGTGGTTGTAGAACAATGATTTGGCTGCTCCTTATATATATATATATATATATATATATATATATAATATATATATATATATATATATATATATGGCATAAAAGGTGATTCATGTTCTAATTAACTTTTTCTTTCTAATTTCCATTTTATTTTGGTAGTTGTGTGCCAATTGATTTGAAATAGATAGGAATCATTTGATGATGTGTGCTGCTGTGTTTTTTTTTTTTTTTTTATTTTTAAAGATGTGTAATTGATGTATTATTTAACGATGTGTAATGATGTGTTATTTGAAGATGTGTTATATAAAGATGTGCCATTTGAAGATGTGTGATTTAAAGATGTGTTATATAAAGATGAGATATTTGAAGATGTGTGATTTAAAGATGTGATAATAAAAAGATGTGTCATATAAAGATGTGTTATTTAAAAATGTTTAATTGTTGAGTCATATAAAGATGTGCATTGTTGAGTCATTATTAGATGATTTATTTTATTTGAATCTATACATGTGTTTGTATCTCTCTTGCGTTGGATATATTCTCACCCTCTTAAATTGGACTGTACTCTCGCCGGGTACAGATTCACAGGAAGAAGATAATTAGCCGTAGTGAGTCTCAGAGGATGGCGTTGGAGCCTTCCTATTTATTTTTACCGCTTTTGGAGGTTTATCGAGTCGTCGCTCTGATTAGTAACACTAGGGAATGAGGATTTATTTTATTTCAGATTTTGTTTCAGAATTCATTTTGAATTTAGCTTTGATGTTGATTTAATGATGTGACAATTACTTTGTTGATTGCGTTGAAATTTATTCTGCTGCGACATTTAATACTAAATGAAGTGTTTTTAGATTGATTAAGATGTGTGACACCGTTGCGTGTTTACTTATTTATTGAATTTTATTAGAAAATAAAATGTGGAATTTAGGGTGTTACAACGAGCCTTCGCACGTGTCTGCTTCTGAAAGTAAGCAAAGAGTTTATCCCAAAGTTCATATGTGAAGCTCCCACCAAGAACACACGCCAAAATCTCCTTTGATAACGTAGATTGAAGCCACGAAAGTAACATCTGATCGCGTTGGTCCCATGAAAGATACTCTGGATTTTGCTTTCCATAACGACGATCGTCGTCGTTGAGAAATTGAATCGGAGTTTCTGGACACACGACGAAGTGTGTGAGATTGTGAGCATTGATATAAGGTTCGATCTGTTGTCGCTAGAGATGGAAGTTTTCTTCACCAAGCTTATCTCTAATCTTCAACGAGAAATGTAACGAAGATGAAGCAGGAGGTTGCGCCACCGTTTGTGGAGGCGAATAAGGAGTAGGAACCGTCGAAGACGGCAGATGGTGGTGGCGGAGTCGTGAGATTTGCCATGAATCGTAACCTAGCTCTGTGATACCATATCAAATCTAGAGAGAATTTTGTGAATTAGTGCATTTCATTCATCTGAATTCTATTACAATTCTGTTACACCACATCATTTATAGTAGCAAGTGGTAACCTGCTAGAGTAGGTTCCTCTCTTGGAGGTAACTGGCAACTGACAGTGAACCTAACAGCTGTCAACAACTATCCACAGCTAGCTTGCTTATACAATTCTGATATTGAAGATGAAGATTGGGGTTGGAAGGGATAAAGGTGATACTAACCCTAATTTCCAATTGAAAATTATAATTAAATAAACCCCCTAATTTATTTTTATTTTTATTATTTCCAGCATGGCTTAATAATTTAAATAAAATAAACATTTAAACATGTGGCACCTCACTTAAGTGATGTGGATGCCACATATGCATTGACCCAGTCAAAATTGGTCTGGGGGCCAAAAGTGCAAAATGGATAAACTTAGGGGGCTGATTTTTTATTATTTTTTATAGGAGGCCAAAATCGCAAGTTTGTAATATTTAGGAGACCAAAACTGCAATTAAACCATATATGTGAGAGCAAAATAACAAGAGAAACGATAGCAACACAATTTTTTCAATACTCTTTATAACATTCACTCTCTTATTAAACGAAGTCAATATATGTTCCACCGTTTTATTTAAATTCCATTTTCAAAGTGAAGAACCCATATTAATTTAACTCAACAAGAAAGTAAGAAAATTGTGCTAGAGAGTGTTTAAAAGAGAAGGATGCACTAAAAATATTCAAATAATAATGTCACACGACGCGTCAATGTATCTCAACCTTTTTTTCATTAAATCCAAACGTCTATTGTTCGGCATAATTTGTTTGCTATGTCGCCTTCATGTATGTCAACGCGATGTTACATATTTTGTAACACGTATGCTTCTCCTTCCTCCGTCTAATAAATACTCTATCGAAGTTGGTGATATAAAGGTAGACACATGAGCTATTTTATAGCCTAGTATAATATATGTTTATGTTTTGTAATTCAACGGCTTAAAACTGATTTCATTAATTTATAGTTTATTTTTCAAACGTTATTTCAAATAGTGTGTTTGAGTTTATAACTTATAACATATATTTTATCAGTTTTTCTTCCACTTTACTTTTATTATTTTATCTAAAATTCTTTTTTAAACATTTATAATTTCAAGTATAAATAGATTTAATGCTACGTCATTAAATATTGTCACGTTACTATAGAAAATGTTACGTTTATATATATTCATATTCATATTTGCGTCGTAGCTTTGCTAGGGTGGCTTTGCGTCATCATAGTTTCCATATTCATATTAAGATTTCATCTTATATCTTTACTATTATTTTAAATGAAATGCAATAAGTTTCTTCTTGTAATATATATATATATAGGACTGCTAATTTACACCCACTTAAAAACACTAAGGTATAAATTAGTAAGCTACACCCACTTGTATTTTACTAAAAAAAACTCATTTGTCATTATTCAACTTAATTTTAAATGGAAGGGCAGTTTTGTAAATAATTAAATGACATATGTTGTTTTCTAGTTTCTCGGCTGAACATCTGTTGTTCATTTGTTGAGATTAATGAACACGGTGTTTTCTTCTTTCAACCAATTAATAAGCACGGATAAAAAATTTAACATGCTGGTCAAAATTAACATAATAATTTGAGGGAAAAAAACAAAAAAATTTAACATGTTTATAAAAAAATAACATTTTTTTATTCAAGTTTGAATTAAAAAGTCACAGGTGAAAATCAGTAATTCATTCAAAACATAAGGAATTAGTATAAATGCAAGCTAGTGTAATTACATGTTTTTTTTTATACAAGGTGGGACAAACTTTTAAGGAAACAATATTTAGAATGATGAAAGTTGATGTAAATTAGTGAGGTGAGTGTAAAAAATTTGATAAAACTTATAAAAATGAGTGTAATAATCAAGTGACGTGCCTTGTGCACGGTCGTTAGTGTGCACCTTCAGGTGACGCGCCTTGGAGTAGTGGACGTTTTGGTCCATGTGTTGCTATCTGGTTGGCCCTCTGGCCGGTCCAGAACAGTTGCCCCCCAAGCCGTTGATGGCTTTATGGCGCAATGGCTTAACTATCTATGGCGCTCTACGGGGCGTTTTCGAGCATTGGGCGCCCTTGAAGCCTTTTAGGAGGTTCCGCTGTCATCCTTCGTTGGTGGAGTCGGCGCCCTGGATAGATGAGTGGGTAGTTGCATTAACTGCCCTGAACTGAAACGTTTCCGATGCGATGACTCTCCGGTTCTTGTTCTCCACGTGTCGACGTCGTGGTTTTCACGCGCGTCGGGAGAAGTGCTTCACGCGCATTCCTCTTGATTATGTTTCTTTTTCTGAGACTAACTCTCGTTCGTTGGATCGTAACCCTCAAGTTTCTCTTCATCTTGACCGTCGACTCGTAGGATTCAGGGTCTATAAATAGAAGGTAGCTCCTTCTCTCTTCTCATTTCCAAACTTTTCTCGGTTCAATCGCTTGTTTTCTTTGTTATCTGTGTTTCTTGTTGCAGATCTTCTTCGTCCTTTCTTGGATCTAGAAGGAAAGATGGGTCCTTGTTCTGTGGACTCTGGGAACTTGGTGGGTTCATCCATTAGCAGTTTGTCGCTCCTTAGTAGTGACCATGGTGCTCTGGAGGACCATTTTGTGATTATGGGCAGTTATGACGGTGACCCACCCTCTGGGGTGGGAGTGTTTTTCGAAGTTGCGGTGGAGAATTTGGGTGTTGTGACAAAGTCAGGAACTTCGCGCGCCATGTAGTTTGACGATATGAACTTCGCGAGCCATGCAGTTTGACAAGACTAGGCTTCCTCCTGGTGATTTTCGCGTCACCTGGCTCGCTCTTTGGTGCCAACAATTATGCTTGTCCATGGATGCCACCACAACAACTGTTGATGGACTTGGGTCTTCTTCTGGCCGCGGATGTGTTACATTCGCTCCTTTGAAGATATAAGGCCATACAATGGGTATCCGTCCTCCTTGAGAGGTTTATGGGCATCCAATGGTCTGTACTTGGCAGCCATTTCTTCTAGCTTTTCTAGCTTTTCGTGTTTAGATTATAGCCGGACGAAGCAAGATGTGCTCCGGGCAGTGTACTTGTTCGCGTTCCTTTATTGTTTATGTAAAATTTTGCTCCGGCGGCTCCTCTTGTAATGATTTGAACATTTTAATGAAAAAAGGTCTGCTTTGTCTATTCCTCGCCATTTTTAATTCGACTTGTCGTTCCTTTCCGTGTCCGCATTTTGTTCCATGCTGTAATTCGCGTTTGCATTTTATTTCATGTCGTGCTGCATCTTTCACATTTGCACTTTATTTCATGTTGTGTTGTGTCTTTTCCGCTTCGTGCTTTCTTTAGTGCCCGGGGGAACATGTCTGGCCAAGGCTTAGTTCCCCCTTTAGAGGGCATTTAGGGGGCGAGACACTCTACCGTGGGGTGGCTAGCCTCTTAAGCGGGTCTGCCATGGCCGCTTTAGGCTTTTGTCCTATTTAGGAGCAAAAGCTGTGCTAGCCGTTCTCCTTTGGAGGTGTTTTCCTTGCTGGAATTTCCTGGTCCTGTCAATCAAAGGACGTAACAAGATGCATTTCCTTGGGGGAAAGATGCTCGTTTTATTAATATCATGAAAATGGATTTACAATGGGTTCTATATGTGAAATTTAAAAGACTGGAAAACAAATGCAGAAATTGAACAAAAAACTAGATACTTAGCTATAGTAACGCTTGAGCTTGTATGCGTTCCACGTCCTTGGGATCGGGATGCCATCCAAAGTTTCCAGGGTGTAAGCGCTCGTCCTAGTGCTGGCGTTGACCCTGTATGGTCCTTCTCAATTTGCCGCTAGCTTTCCATCTCGGGGGTTTTGTCAGCCGACGTATGCGCACCTCAGGACGAGATCTCCCGGGTTGAAGTCCCTCAACCTTACCTTCCTGTTGTACTTGGTGGCCATAGCCTGCTTGACGACGGCCTCTGTTAAGGCGACAAAATTCCTCGATTCATCGATGAAGTCCAAGTCCTTTAATACGACCTCGGTGTTGGCGACCTGGTCGAGCGGGTGTGCCGTTCTCCAGATTAGTTCTTTCACCTCGATGGGTATGACTTCTTCCGTCCCGTATGTAAGCCGAAAGGGTGTCTCTCTGGTGGTCGAGTGCGGCGTGGTGCGGTATGCCCAAAATACATGTGGAGGTTTCTCTGGCCAACTCCCTTTCACATCTTCCAACCTTCTCTTGAGCCCCCTTAAAAGAACTCTGTTGGCAGACTTGAAGTATTGTTTGATGTTCAACTCTTCTAAGAGCGCCCTTGTCTTTTTGTCAGCAAACTGGGTGCCGTTGTCGGTTACTACGGACTGAGGCGCGCTGAACCTGGACAAAATGTTCTTTTTGAAGAACTTGATGATGTTTGCCGCTGTTATCTGGGCCAATGCATGTGGTTCGATCCACTTGGTGAAGTGATTTATGGCGACGATCAGGAACTTCGCCTGTCCCACCCCTTTCTTGAAAGGTCCTAAGATGTCCATCCCTCATCTCATGAAGGGCCACGGTGTGGTGAGGGCGCCAAGTTCTGAGGAAGGGGCTTTGAAAACGTGTACGTGTCTTTGGCACTTGTCGCACTTTTTGACATACTCCATGGAATCGCTCTTCATCGTGGGCCAAAAGTAACCTGCCTTAAGTACTTTCCTTGCTAGAGATCGTCCCCCAAAGTGTTGCCCGACGAGGCCTTCGTCGACTTCCTCCAGCGCATATGCGACCTCGCTGGAGTCGATGCACTTCAGGAGCAGAATGGAGAATCCCCCTTTGAACAACCTTTCTTCAATGATCGTGTGTTTGCAAGCTCTTCTCTTGACCGCCTTGGCTTCAGCGGGATCCGCCAGGAGTTTCCCCTTTCGGTTAGGTAAAAACCCAAGAATTTTCCAGCTTTGACACCGAACGTGCACTTCTCTGGGTTGAGGCGCGTGTTATACTGGCGTATGCGGGTGAACACCGCCTCCAGGTGGTCCTTATGCTGGTGTTATTCAGCTGATTTTACGATCATATCATCCATGTAAACTTCGAGCATGTTTCCTATCTCGTCATAGAAAACCTTGTTCATCATCCGCTGGTAGTTGGCGCCTTAAGTCATGAATGCCGTCATCTTCCTATCGTCGTTATCCATAGGGATCTGGTTGTAACAACCCGGTTTTTAGAATTAGATTTATTTAATATTATTATCTATTTTATATTTGTTAATTGTTTATTTGATGTGTGATTGGTGGGTTAGTGGATTTTTAGTGATTGATGGTATTTTTGGTCATTTTAGAGTGAGTGACATTTTTGTAAATATATTAGAATTAGAAATTTGAATTTTAGAAAATAATGGTGTATAAGTAAAATGGGAGGTTTAAGTGAAGTAATAGTGTAGATAATTAATTGTGAGAGTTGGATGTGACTAAGCTCATTAGTGTGAGTGACCCTAACCCATTGTATTTAAAGAGAAGTGTGTGTGTGTGTGTGTGTGTGTGTGTGTGTGTGTGTGTGTGTGTGTGTGTGTGTGTGTGTGTGTGTGTGTGTGTGTGTGTGTGTGTGGAATTAGGTTAACCATTTGTCACAAACTTTTGAGAAGAGGCAAGAGGGAGAGAATAGAGGAAGAAGAAGCTTGGAGAGGAAGAAAAGGGGATAGCTCTAGAAGGGAGAGATTCAAGTTAGGAAACCATTTTTGTGAAGAATTGAGGTAAGGGGGAAAATTATTTTCACCAATTGGGTTTTAATAAGCAATTGGGTAGTTTGGGTGTTTTTAGCTTCTGATTAATTTCATGATGTTTGATGTTGATTATGTGAAATTCGTGCTCTATTTTTATGGTTAATTTGAATATGTTAAAATTGGTGAATTCATGTTTTGATTATGTCAAAATTCATGGTTTGTTATAGTGAAATGATAACTTTGTGAGTTTTGATGATTTTGGTGAAGAACATGATAATTGAATGATGTTTGTGGTTTATTAAGTTGATTTTGAGCATGGGTATGTGTTTAGTTTATGAATTCATGAAGTAATGTTGAATAAGTTGTGAATTAAGTTGTTGTTGTGTTTTGGTGAAAATGCTTAATTAGATGAAAATGATTAAGTTGTTGTTGAATTGAATAAGTTGTTACGATAATTGAGTTAAGGCATTTTGATTATGTATAACATGATGAAATGTTGTTGTTGTTGTTATACCATGTTTAATTGTTAAGTTTCTTGATGAAAATGAGCTTTTGAGACGATGTTTGAATATTTTGATTAAGTTGTTTAAGCAGTGTTTGCGGTGTAATTGAGTAAGTAATGTTGGGTAAATGATTTTGATCGAGTTTGATGCGTTTGGGATCGAAAGGTGTTGTTAAAACAAGATTTTCCACGCGAAAATGCAGAAAATCAATTTTTGCTGGTTTGGGAAGGCCGCACGGACCGTGCGACCTGAGCACACGGACCGTGCGTTCCTCTTGCACTTGGCCAACACGACCATGAGAGGAGCACGACTGTGCGCCCCCTGTTTTGAAACCTCATTTTTCGTATTTTAAAATTTTCCTAAGGCATGTGTTTGGTCCCAAACCCCTAAATTTGATCAATGAGTGTTTAATTGTAATTCATATGGTTGATTAACATGATGTATAATTAATGATGACTTAAGATTGGAAAGATGTGAAATGAAACTTGTGATTTATCTTCAATTGAGCCGTGAATTGAATGTGAACATGTTAATTGATTATAGAAGTATGAATGGTGATGAAACATGATTATAAAGTGGTGTAGTTATAGGTTGATGTAACCTTGTTGAATTAATCATGGAATGTGAATATGTGAATGATGAAGTAATGAAAGCATGTTATGGTGATGTTTATGATATGATGATGAATAAACATGTTGAATGTATTGAAATGAAGTGATGATGATAGTTGTGGCTTAATGCATTATAGTTGTGATTAAATGATGTTGTGGTGATAACATGAATTATGTGGATGTATTGATTTGATAATGCAAATGAAAGTTGTGATAGTTGAGAAAGTTGCATGATTTAAGATCATGATTTATATTGTGTGCATTTTCAAGTCCTTACGTGAACGTCCATGCATTCATGGTCAGTCGAAAGTTGGGTGATTTAAGATCACTATTAAAAGTTGGGTGATTTAAGATCACTATTTAAAGTTGGGTGATTTAAGATCACTATTTAAAGTTGGGTGATTTAAGATCACTATTTATAGTTGGGTGATTTAAGATCACTATTTATAGTTGGGTGATTTAAGATCACTATGGTACTACAAGCATGTAGAGTCATGTTAGGCGCATTGCATGCACTTGAGTCGTGTTTGACAATGTTTTGGCGTGAACTTGTGTATTTATGTGGTAAATGTCTAATTGATGAATGTGTTGAGATTGTGAATAATTTATAGTTGGGTTGATGATTAAATGTTGATGAGATGTGAATATTTTATAGTTTATGATTATCCTATTGATGAAAGAATGTTATGTGCGACGTGTGTATTTTGGATTGAAATGTTGATGTAACCAAACTGTTAATGATTTATAAATGCGATATAAATGTTGGTGATTGTAACTAGGCCTTATTTGATGAATGCTTATATGATGTTGATGTTTTCCTGAAACTTACATGCATCTATTAATCCTTTTTGTTGAACGTATATCTTACCCTCCAGTGACTTTGTTGTCGCATGCATCCTCGTGGTGTAGACTTGCAGGTTAAGGAGTAGTTGCTTGGTGAGTTTTGCTGAGGATGGCGTCATGCCAACTCTATTTATGTTGCTTTTTAAAGATGTCTAGATTAGGTGCTCTGATCTAGGACGTTTTGGGGGTTTTGATATTTTGTTTTGGATTATTTTTGAGAGATCTTTATGATCATGATGATGATGTATTTATCTTGAGATTTTTATGTTAAGACCCGAGATTATATTTGTTGAGATGATTATTTTCCTTTGTGCTACGGATATATTTGATGAAATTTTTATTATGAGGATTTTATTATGAGATGTGTGATGATTTGTAATATCCCAATTTGTTGAATTGCATGATTTATCGTTTAAATAGTAGTCTCGGAGATCGGGGTCTTATACTGGTTGTAGCCAGAGGAGGCGTCCATGAAGGACAATAATTTGTACCCCAAAGAGTTATCCACTAGCTTGTCGATATTAGGGAGGGGATACACGTCTTTGGGGCACGCCTTGTTCAAATCTGTATAATCGACACACATTCGGCACTTCCTGCTTGACTTTTTCACGAGAACCACGTTGGAGAGCCACTTTGTGTAGTTGATTTCTGAGATGAATTTTGCTTGAAGTAAGCCGGCGACAATCTCTTTGGTAGCTTAAGCTTTCTCCGGCGATTGTTGGCGCCTCTTTTGGCTAACGTACTTGGCTTTCGGGTTGACATTTAGCTTGTGACAGGCGACACTAGGGTCTATTTCCGGCATTTCTTTTGGTGAGCAAGCAAAAAGGTATGTGTTGGATTTTAAGCATTTGATGAGTTCCTCCTCGACCGACGGTGGTAGGTTCGCCCTGATCTTTACTTTTCGTGCTGGATTGTCGTCTAACTGGACAAACTTGAAGTCTCCATCGAGTGTGGGCCGCTCGAAGGGAAGTTTTGCCTCCAGCAGAAACAACATCTTCTGGCCTTTCTCTCCTCCCGATTGCTTCTCTTCTTGGCACGCGTGTAAGTCCGCCATGATGCAGTCGAAAACTTTTGAATTCGAGGTGCCGATGGACCCCCTTTAAATTGGAGGCGGACTCATGCATAAACAGTTTCCCCCAGGCTTTGTGGCATCTCTTGGCGCTGTCCAAATCCGCGTGGATGGTAACCACGTCCTTGTTGCGGTCTTGGTACTTCATCTTCAAATGTACTGTTGAAGTGACGGCGTCTAGCGCGGCTAGGGTCAGGTGCCCCAAAATGAAGTTGTAGACATGTACGAGTGAGAGTACCAAGAAAGGCGTCTCCATGGTCCACTTACCTGTCTCTTCTTCGAAAGCCACAACTAGGTTGACGTACCGCCACAAACGTGTGCTTGTCCCGTTGAAACCGTGAAGCTCTGTGCTATCGTAGGATTTCAAATCTTCTTTCCTCAGGCTCAACTTCTCAAAGGCGTCTTGGTACAAGATGTCCATGGAGCTACCTTCATCTACTAAGCACCTGGCAACGTCATGCCCGCGAATGCCGGTGACAATGACGAGCGGCAAGTCCTCGTTGGATTCCCCATCAATCTTCTCATCGTCAGTGAACCCCAGGACGGGTCTTGTCTTTGCAATCTTGGAGGCCGATGTTGAAACATGTACCGCCAGCAGCTCAACTACCTTCCTCTTGGTCGTTGTCTTTGGCCCGTTCCTTGGAGCTCTGAATCCGCCCATGATGGCGCCAAGGAAGACTCGTTTCTCTTTTGGTTCGCCTTCGCTGTCTTGGCTTACCAATCACCCTTCTACGGCGCTCACGACTTTTGCTCGTAGGTACTTGCTGCGGCGCGACGCCTTGGGTGAGGATTCCCTCTGTCGCTTGTCGTCTCTTTCCCGTGCGCCTTTGGTGAAGCGGTTGAGCTTCCCCTTCCTAAGCAGCTCTTCGATGGAACCGATGGAACCGACAGTATTTCGACTTCCCCGTTCTGGCAGACTCCTTCAGCGGTTGGGGCAATTTGACGCCGGCCTCCTGGAACTTTGTGTTTAGGCACTTGCGGAGGATAGCTTCTCGTGACGAGTTTAGGAGCGTGTAGTTTTCGAACCGAGCATAATGGTTCTTTGACTTCTCGTCGTTGCCACGACGTTTGTCCTCGCTCCTTTTTCCTGACTGCTTGCTCCTAAGGGCTACTTCGGCTAGTCTTTTTTCTTTGTAGTTGATGTACGGCTGAACACGGGTCAGCAGGCCGTTCATGTCTCTTGCCGCCTCAAGGCCTAACTCTTCTTTGAACTTTCTATCGTCATGAAGGTTGTTTTCGAAAACGAAGCATTTCAAACTGTCTTGTGCGCCTGGAACTTCCACCTCCTCGCGCGTGAACCTCCCGACGTACTCCAGCAAGGTTTCTTTTTTCCCTTGGAGGACGGCGTTGAGCGCAGCCATGGTCTTCGACTGCTTTTGCCTCGCGGTAAAGTGGGAGAAAAACTCTTCACACAAATCTCTCTAGGAGTTGATGGAGTCGCCCACCAGTCCTTTGAACCAAACCATGACGACGCCCTTGAGTGTCAGGACAAACAGTTTGCACTTCACCGCTCCTCGAGCCTGGTGGTAGTCAAGCACAGTATCCTTGTGTTCCACGTGCTCATCAAGGTATGTAGTGATGTCGTATGTGTCCAGCTTGGGCGGTTTAGCGAAAGCACGAGGGATGGGATACTCCACGATCTTCCTGGTAAACAGACCCCTTCGGTGGCTCCTGTGGTGGCGCTCTGGAGAATAGCCATCTTTCTTCCGACGGCTCCGGCGTGGAGGAGAGTCTTTCTCTCTGTGGTGATCGGGAGACTTCCAACGGTGAGGACGGCGAGGGGAATGCCTGCTCATTCCTCTGTCAGAATCCTCTAGAGGCCTTCCACCACCTTTGTAGCGGTCTGCGGGGATCGAAGAGGAACGCGGAACACGATTCTCGTACGGTGGAAGAATGGCTCGTGGTGTCTCGCCTACGAGTTTCGGCCATTTCGTCAGTGGATGGAACGATAACTGTCAACCGTTACGGTGGAGGAACATGTAACCGAAAACCATTACGGTGGAGGAACGCGTAACATAAAACGGTTACAGTGGAGGATCGTTGGACCGAGGCGGTTAGCGAACGATCCCCTCCTTCTAGCTCCAAATGACTTGTCCGGTGAGGAACCGATGGAGGCAACGGTGGCGAAAAGTACTCCGGTACGGTGGCGACGAGTCTTCGCGGTGGAACAAAAGGTGCTTGCAGACACGTTAGCACTCCGACGATCAAGTCAGTAATGGAACTGAGAAAGAGTGTGTGTAAAGTGAATCGTACTTTGGGGGTGAAGCTACCTCACCCTTATATAGGCCTTCCGCGAGAATAACTGCCTATAGAATATGCGACATGTGATTAGGGGACACGTGTACTGAGGCGCGCTCCGGTACGGCATTGTGCATGATCGTTAGTGTGCGCCTTCAGGTGACGCGCTTTGGAGTGGTGGACGTTTTGGTCCACGTGTCACTGACTGGTTGACCCTCTGGCCGGTCTAGAACAATATATATTATATATATGTATATATTGTTGTTTACAATTTTCGTTGTTCGTTTATAGTTTATAATTAAAAATGAGTAGATTGAAACATATTTTACCTTTACGTTTATTTTTTTATAGGCTTAATTGCAGTTTTGGCCCCTTAAGTATCACAAACTTGCAATTTTGGCCCCCTATAGAAAATAATAACAAATCAGCCCCCTAAGTTTACCCCTTTTTGCACTTTTGGCCCCCCAGACCAATTTTGACCAAGTCAATGCACACGTGGCACCCACATCACTTAAGTGAGGCGCCACGTGTTTTAATGTTTTTTTTTTAAAATTTTTTTTAAAGACAGGCTGTATTTAATAAAATGAAAATGGAAAGGAAAGTGAAATTCTGGCCAGGCAATGAACAGAAACTAACAGAGTAAATAGGTTCTGAACCTAACAGGTTCTGAACAACACGCAGGGCACAATAGTTTGCAAAACAGAGCACAAACACAAACTCACACAGGCAGCAAATTAAAGTGCAGGAAAGTAAAAGACACACAAGGTTTGTTAACCCAGTTCGGAGTAAACACCTCCTACTCTGGGGGATACCAATCCAGGAAGGAATTCCACTATTGGAATTAATCCTTAAGACTCAGACACTGACTCCCAGTTCCTATCCCAAGCAATTAATCTCCACCTAGTCTTGAATTCTACCCAACACGTTGAGTATTAGAAAAACCTCTAACTTCCTATTCAAGCAACTGCAACCCAGCTACTTGAACTACCCTTTGAACTTAACCAGTTCTGAAACAAACTACCCTGTTTTTGAATACACCTTCAACACACAAAACTTCATTCGTACCTAAAGGCTTAGAATGAATTACAACTCAAAAACAAACCTAAACCAACTCTAACAGAGTGGTGCACAATAAAGCTAAAAGCTTAAAATACTAAGACTCAATTCTCTGATCTTAATCTCTATGAATTCGTGTCTTGAATAGCAGCAGCCCTTCTCCTTATATAGCCTTCAGTCTTGCAGAATAAAATAACAAACTAATCTTTCTGATTTGATTTGTTACTGAAATAAGATTGGTCCAATAATGTAACAAATAAAACTGTACTGAATCTTTTAAAGATTATAACAGGAAAATATGAATTTCATATCTTTGAACCAAATCTTCAATAAAATCTTCTCCAAATAAATCAACATTCTAGAAGCCATATGCGTGGATAAATCTTCAATAAATCTTGCAAAGATTCGCATAGAAAAACCTTGAAAATAACCAGCTTCTGATGAAGTCAACATAAGTCAACGCTGGCATCAGAACCTGAATTCAGCTTCTGAAGTGCTACAGTGCATTAAGCTTCTGATGACATTTTCAGCTTCTGAATGGCTTCAAAACACAAAACTTGCAATTGAAGAAATGTTTCAAATATGGAGATGCTTCTATTCAATACTTTGGTTTTGCCAAAATAATGCAGCCAACACTTAAAGACTCAACAATCTCCCCCTTTGGCAAATTTTTGGCTAAAACCAACCAAGTTCTTCAATCTTCCATAACATCAACTCAGCAAAGAAGAACTCCACAATCTATCATAGCATAAACATAAGCAGCGGACACAGCTATGAATAACCCAAACCAGCTTCAGTTCTACAAATCATAACAGCTACTGAAGCACACAAAACCTACTGATCAACTCCTGATCATCACAAACATGGTACCAGAGCTACTGATTAACTTCTGAACAACATAATACTCCCCCTGAAGCTTCACAAACAAACTCCCCCTTACTACCAAAAGGTATCAGAGCACACTTCAGGAGTTGAGCACAAATCTTCTTCAGGATCACTCTTCTTCAGGACCACTACACTTCAGGATCACAAACTTGTACTCCCCCTGAGACACATACTCCCCCTCAATAACATCTTGACAGCTCTTGTTATATCGGTTCTGAACTCTGAGCTTCACAAACAACTTCTGAACCACACTGAAAACTGAACATCTGAAGATTGAACTTCTGAGCAGCAACACTTTGCATAAGACTTTTGGTATCAGAGCCAACACATTACATAAGATTTTGATCTCCCCCTTTTTAGCCACAAAATTCTGACAAAACATAGTCTTCATATAGGGAATAAAATCAAAACAAATAACACAGATCCTGGAAGACATATTAGACTCAAACTTAAGTTCAGGATCATATTTAGCACAGGCACAACTGGCAGGTACTCTATCTTCCTCACATCCAGTTTGCAGTAATTGCTACAAGTCTTCATGTAAGCACACTCCTAACTTGCTTCTCAGATTCTCAAACTGTTTAGCATCCAAGGCCTTTGTGAATATGTCAGCAACTTGTTCTTCAGTAGCTACATGTTCCAGCTGAATGACTTTATCCTCCACAAGGTTTCTGATAAAATGATGTCTGATGTCTATGTGTTTGGTTCTGCTGTGCTGAATTGGATTCTTAGAGATGTTGATGGCACTCAAATTGTCACAAAACAATGTCATAGTTCCTTGTTCAATGTTGTACTCCTCCAGCATTTGTTTCATCCACACCAGTTGTGAGAAACTACTCCCAGCAGCAATGTACTCAGCTTCAGCAGTTGACAATGAAACACAGTTTTGTTTCTTGCTGAACCATGAAATTAAGTTATTTCCCAAAAAGAAACAACCTCCTGAGGTGCTCTTCCTGTCATCAGCACTTCCAGCCCAGTCAGCATCACAATATCCCATCAAATCAGAACTTGAACTATGAGAATACATGATTCCATAGTCACTTGTGCTATTCACATACTTCAGAATCCTCTTCACCTGAGTCAGATGACTCATCTTAGGATCAGCTTGATATCTTGCACATACTTCAACAGCAAAGGTAATGTCTGGTCTGCTTGCATTCAAGTACAATAGGCTCCCAATCATGCTTCTGTATTGACTTTGATCAACTGATACTCCATGTTCATCTTTGGTTAGCTTCAGATGAGTAGCAGCTGGTGTCCTCTTATGAGCAGCAGACTCCATTCCAAACTTCTTCACTATGTTCTTGGCATACTTACTTTGAGAAATGAAGATTGTATCTTCCATTTGTTTGACTTGTAACCCAAGAAAGTATGTCAGCTCACCAACTAGGCTCATTTCAAATTCTGACTGCATCTGCTGAACAAACAATTTGACCATCTTCTGAGACATCCCTCCAAACACTATGTCATCCACATAAATCTGAGCTATCATCAGACTCCCATTTTCATCTTTCACAAACAAAGTCTTATCAGAACCTCCTTTTCTGTAACCTTGAGCCACAAGAAACTGAGTCAGTCTGTCATACCATGCTCTTGGTGCTTGTTTCAATCCATATAAAGCTTTCTTCAGTTTGTAAACATGATCTGGAAATTTAGGATCCACAAAACCCTTAGGCTGTTCAACATATACTTCTTCTTGCAAATATCCATTCAGAAATGCACTCTTCACATCCATCTGGAACAATTTGAACTTGAGAATGCAAGATACACCCAACAGTAGTCTTATGGACTCTAGTCTGGCCACAGGTGCAAAGGTCTCATCAAAATCCAATCCCTCTACTTGAGTATAACCCTGAGCAACCAACCTAGCCTTGTTTCTGACCACAGTACCATTTTCATCTGTTTTATTCTTGTATATCCATTTAGTACCAATCACATTCAACCCTTCAGGTCTTGGAACCAGATCCCACACTTCACTCCTTTTGAATTGATTCAACTCATCTTGCATTGCTTCAATCCAAAATTCATCAGTCAGGGCTTCTTTCACATTTTTGGGTTCAAACTTAGACACAAAACATGAATCAGTAGCAGCTGGTTCTGATCTCCTGGTTCTGACCCCTTGATCCAAACTCCCAATGATAAGCTCCTTAGGATGATCCTTCTGAATTCTAATAGATGGCCCTTTATTGGTAGAATCATGTTCTGGATGTACATCTGCTTCTTCAGACTCTGGATGAATTTCAGCTTCTGAAGTTTGTTCTTCTGATGGTTCAGACTCTGGAACAACTTCAGACTCACTTCTATCTTTCTCAGCAGTCAGATCATCAATTACCACATTAATGGACTCCATCACAACTTTAGTTCTTGAATTAAACACCCTATAAGCTCTGCTGTTTACTGAATATCCCAAAAATATACCCTCATCAGACTTAGGATCCAGTTTTCTCCTATTTTCTCTGTCATCCAAAATGTAACATTTACTGCCAAACACATGAAAATATTTGACTGTAGGCTTCCTTCCTTTCCATAGTTCATACAATGTAGATGCTGTTCCTTTCTTCAGAGTGACTCTATTATGGATATAGCATGCAGTGTTCATTGCTTCAGCCCAGAACATATATGGAAGTTTCTTAGCATGCAGCATCACTCTTGCACATTCTGCCAAAGTTCTATTCTTCCTCTCTACTACACCATTTTGCTGAGGTGTGATAGGTGCAGAGAACTCATGTTTTATACCTTCAGAAGCACAAAATTCTGAAAAACTCTTGTTTTCAAATTCCTTGCCATGATCACTTCTGATTCTGACAATACCACAGTCCTTCTCTCTTTGTAATTGAGTACATAAGTCTTTAAACACTTCAAAAGTATCAGACTTCTCTCTAACAAAGTTGATCCATGTGAATCTTGAGTAGTCATCTACCATTACAAAAGAATACCTCTTTCCTCCAATACTCTCTACTTGCATAGGCCCCATTAAATCCATATGAACAAGTTCTAGTACTTTGGTAGTTACCTGGTGAACTAATCTGGGATGAGACTTTCTTGTTTGTTTCCCAATCTGACAATCACCACAAACACTGTCCTCATTGATCTTCAGATTAGGCACACCTCTGATAGCTTCAGTACTTAGGATTTTCTTCATGCCTTTCAAGTGCAAATGTCCTAGTTTCTGGTGCCAGAGCTTGACTTCTTCCTCTGAGCTCATAAGACAAGAAGTCAGACTTCTTTCTTCTTCAGAAACCCACAAATAACAGTTGTCTTTGGATCTGCAGCCCCTCATCTGAGTTTTACCATCCTGATCAGTAACAATACACTCCTGCTTGTTGAAATTCACTTTTAAATCCTGATCACATAGCTGGCTGATACTGATCAGATTAGAGGTTAATCCTTCCACCAGTAGCACATCATTAAGTCTGGGCAAACCTTCTCTGATCAAATCTCCAATACCCAGAATCTGACCCTTTACACCATCTCCAAATGTCACATAACTTCTGGAGTATGATCTGATATTGCTCAGTAGCTTCTTCACACCAGTCATGTGCCTTGAACAACCACTGTCAAAGTACCAGTCTTCTTTTGAAGTGGCTCTCAATGAGGTATGAGCAATCAGCCCAACATTCTGAACCTTAGGTTTCCACACCTTCTGAACACTGTGTCTGGGTGCAGCTGGTTGCACTCTTCTATATTGAGAGTGTTCAGGATAGCCATACAGTTTGAAGCAGAATGGTTTGATATGCCCTCTCTTTCCACAATGATGACAGACCCATGGATGATTCCTCCTCCTTCTGTTTCTGAAAGATTTCTGGGGTTGCTTCTGAGGTAGCATCTGACCATGCTTCTGACCATGCATCTGAGGTCTCTTCTGAACTTCCTTCTGAGCTGGCATCTGGGCTTGTTTCTGAGGTCTCCTCTTTGATGTTCCAAGCATAGAATCATGAGTTTGAGTAGCAGGAACAAAATTCATCTGTTTAGGAAGCTGAGTCTGATCAACAAAACCTAAACCAGTCTTTCCTTGTTGCTGATTCCCCAAAATGTCCTCCAACTTATCAGTAGCAGAGTTCAACATCTTCACTTGCTTCTTCATTTGATCAAGTTGGGAGTTCAGTTGATTCACTTCTTCTTTTAAATCTGAATTCTGCACTAACAGTTCACCTTTTTCAGCCTCCAGTTGAAGAATAGTCTCCTTCTGATCCAAAACTTGTTTGCAAACCTCAGCACTTCTGGTATACAGCTTCTTGTAGTTATCCGCTAGTTCATCATATGAGGTTTTAGCAGCTTCAGACACAGATGAGGCTTCAGACTCTGAGTCAGACTCAGAAAAAGTCTCAGACTCTAAAACAGCTTCCTTCTTCAAGATAGCTCCTGACCTCACAACCAGACCAGTATCACACATATCAGATTCACTAACATCATCATCTTCAGAACCATCATCAGACCATGCAACAGCTAGGCTCTTCTTCTGTTTCTTAAGAAAAGTAGGACATTCAGATTTGATATGCCCATAGCCCTCACACTCATAGCACTGCACACCTTTGGCTTGGTTGCTTTTCTCCTCAGACTTGGTCTTCTTCTCATCAGTTTGTTGCTTCTTGCTATTGAATCTGAAGTTCTGACCTTTGGCTTTGGCTTTTCTGTTAACATTCTTCAGGATCTTGTTGAATTGTTTTCCCAGCAACACTAGAGCTTCTGATAAGTCATCCTCCTCAGAATCTTGTTGATCATCAGCTTCAGTATTCACAGTAAAAGCTATACCTTTCCCTTTCTTATCAGGTTGTTTGCAAAATGCAGTCTCAAAATTTAACAAAGAACCAATGAGCTCTTCAACCTTCATAGCAGAAATATCATGAGCCTCCTCAATAGCTGTCACCTTCATATCAAACCTTCTGGGCAGGGACCTGAGGATTTTTCTCACTAGTTTCTCATCAGACATCTTCTCCCCAAGAGAATCAAAGGAATTGGCCATATCCAGCACATTCATGTAAAAATCCTGAATGGATTCATCTTCCTTCATCTTCAGGTTCTCAAATTTGGTGGTCAGCAGCTGCAATCTGGACAACTTGACTTTAGAAGTTCCTTCATGAGTGGTTTTCAGAATTTCCCACGCATCCTTAGCCACAGTACATTGTTTGATAAGTCTGAACATATTCTGATCAACACCATTAAAGATAGCATTCAAAGCTTTTGAATTTCCCAGTGACAGATCATCTTCAGCTTTGGTCCATTCCTCCTCAGGCTTCAAAATCTCAGTCTTGTTACCATCTTTGTCTGTATACACAGGATGATCCCAGCCTTTAATCACAGCTTTCCAAGTTCTGCTGTCAATAGACTTTAGAAAAGCACACATCCTTGACTTCCAATACTCATAGTTTGTGCCATCTAGTAGGGGTGGTCTATTGACATAGCCTCCTTCTCTATCCATGCTTGCCAGATATTAAGTCCTCCGGATCTCACCCAAATTACAGGCAGGGTGCCTGCTCTGATGCCAATTGAAATTCTGGCCAGGCAATGAACAGAAACTAACAGAGTAAACAGGTTCTGAACCTAACAGGTTCTGAACAACACGCAGGGCACAATAGTTTGCAAAACAGAGCACAAACACAAACTCACACAGGCAGCAAATTAAAGTGCAGGAAAGTAAAAGACACACAAGGTTTGTTAACCCAGTTCGGAGTAAACACCTCCTACTCTGGGGGATACCAATCCAGGAAGGAATTCCACTATTGGAATTAATCCTTAAGACTCAGACACTGACTCCCAGTTCCTATCCCAAGCAATTAATCTCCACCTAGTCTTGAATTCTACCCAACACGTTGAGTATTAGAAAAACCTCTAACTTCCTATTCAAGCAACTGCAACCCAGCTACTTGAACTACCCTTTGAACTTAACCAGTTCTGAAACAAACTACCCTGTTTTTGAATACACCTTCAACACACAAAACTTCATTCGTACCTAAAGGCTTAGAATGAATTACAACTCAAAAACAAACCTAAACCAACTCTAACAGAGTGGTGCACAATAAAGCTAAAAGCTTAAAATACTAAGACTCAATTCTCTGATCTTAATCTCTATGAATTCGTGTCTTGAATAGCAGCAGCCCTTCTCCTTATATAGCCTTCAGTCTTGCAGAATAAAATAACAAACTAATCTTTCTGATTTGATTTGTTACTGAAATAAGATTGGTCCAATAATGTAACAAATAAAACTGTACTGAATCTTTTAAAGATTATAACAGGAAAATATGAATTTCATATCTTTGAACCAAATCTTCAATAAAATCTTCTCCAAATAAATCAACATTCTAGAAGCCATATGCGTGGATAAATCTTCAATAAATCTTGCAAAGATTCGCATAGAAAAACCTTGAAAATAACCAGCTTCTGATGAAGTCAACATAAGTCAACGCTGGCATCAGAACCTGAATTCAGCTTCTGAAGTGCTACAGTGCATTCAGCTTCTGATGACATTTTCAGCTTCTGAATGGCTTCAAAACACAAAACTTGCAATTGAAGAAATGTTTCAAATATGGAGATGCTTCTATTCAATACTTTGGTTTTGCCAAAATAATGCAGCCAACACTTAAAGACTCAACAGAAAGGAAAATGGAAGCACACATGATGAATCTTTGTTTTTCAACCTCCATGAGCACCACCACCCAGTTTCTCAAAATAAAAACAACAATACACATGTTGCTTGTCATCTTCTACTTGTTCTTCGATTAAAAAAAACAGACCCATTAACCCTCCAAAGTTGAAAATTTATTGAAGTTGCACATCATAGATTCAAAAGGATGATATAAAACATAATAAATTAAAATCTAATTAGAGGTTGTTTTGGGAATGAAACTAAATCAGATTGAAGCTTTTGGTTTCTTTTGAATTGTTGAAACTGCACATTGAATTGCTGAAACTGCAAATCGATTATTCTTTTGGTTTTTCCGATGATTTAAGCTTTTGGTATAATTACTCTTTAGATCTATAAGACGACGACGACGGTGGGTCAGTGGTGGTAACTAGGTGGACTTTGAAGGTTGCTGGTGGTGGTGAGTGAAGGGAGACGAGTCAGCGATTGGAGACAGGAAAGAGGTCGGAGTGGTGTGACGATGGTCAGAAGCAAGATCTGGAAAAAAATCAGTGTAAAAGAGAGAAAAAAATATTCCCAACCTTTCTTTTTCAGCCTCCCTTTTATTTTTCTCTGTATGTAGATTTTTTTTTTAAATTGATGGTTGTTGTTGTTAGATAGAAGATGACTATTTGGTGAAGGAGAAGAAGAGATGAAGTTGCTACTGAAGGAGAAGAGAGTAGAGAATATCAGTGTCTCTCCATTTTTCTTTAATTATTATTTTTTTATTTCAACAAATACACACCTGGCATTTTTATTTATTTTTAATTAAAAAATTACACACGTGGCATCCTACTCACTTAAGTGAGGTGCCACGTGTGCATTGACTTGGTCAAAATTGGTCTGGGGGATAAAAGTGTAAAAGGGGGTAAACTTAGGGAGCTGATTTGTTATTGTTTTTTATAGGGGGTCAAAATCGCAAGTTCGTGATACTTAGGAGGTCAAAACTGCAATTAAGCTTTTTTATATAGTATAAAAACTTAAATAAATATAAATTGAATAATAGTATATAAAATATATTTTAAATTAAGAAATTTAAATTACTAAATTCTAAGTATCTTAAATATTTTGTAAAAAAAATATTTTAAATATTAGTTGATATAAGTTTTATTATGAATTAAGAATGTCCCTTTATGTAATTTTTTATTGGGTTAATACGGCTTTTGATCCTTGTAATATTAGCGAATTCCGGTTTTGGTCCTTATAAAAAAAAAGTTTTTATTCTATCCCTGTTATTTCAGATTCTTTCAATTTAGATCCCTCATTTAAACATGTCAGCAAAAAAGGTCTACATGGCACGCTTACTAGATCGTTTTCATTATTTTTCAAATTAACTAATTCCAAATGTTTTTTTTATAAATAACAATAATTTAAAAAAAAACAAATTATAAACAACATAAAAATAAGGTCTTGTTCATCATTTCTTCATCTGTGTTCATCTTTCTCATTGTGTTCATCATTTTTCATCCATGTTCATCTTCTTATCACCTCTGCCAGATCTACATCAAGTCCCAACATTTATATTGAAAACACACCAAACTGTAGCACACTCAATGTATCATCATTGAATCGTAGCACACAACAACAACCCTTACTCAATTTTGTAAAATCAACAATCTCAATTAAAAGCAACCAATGATATATTTGTGGTTCTTAATCTCCTCCAAATTTTCCTTCACGAACAAAAAACCTTAAATGGTACTAAGATTAAAAAAAAATTGAAATTACTAAGGAACAAAAGGGGTGTACCTAAATTTAGAAAAAGGTTGAATTTTGAAATTGAAATAATCCAACTAACGATTTGAATGTGTTCAATTTCACTAGAAAAGGAGAAGAATTCATGAATCTCCCTCTCAATAGCTAGATCTAAAATTTGCTCCACTTGAACATTCCTTGTAAAAAATATTAAACAAAAATAAGAGAAACCCAGAAAGAAAAAACCAAATAGGACTTAGATTACAACAAGAAAAAACAAAAAGATGATTTTTTTTTTTTAATTCGATGAAGTTGAAGAGGTTTAACCTGCATTATGGTATGAAATAGTTGAAGTGAATGAGTTTTGAAAGAAGAGTCACTGAAGAGAAATGGTTGGTGTTGTTATTGTGTGCTACAGTTCAAAGTAACAGAAGAGAAAAGAGTTGCAGGTTGGTTTGTCTTCACTAAAAAAAATTTCAGATCTAAATGATGAGAGGAATGGTGAAGATGAGAAGATCGTAGAGAGAGAAAGATGAGAGGAAGATGAAAATGTTTATTTTTGTTTTTTAATTTGTTTTTTGAATTTTAAATAATTGAAATAATTATAAATTCCAAGTGGATTAAAAAAATATTAAAATTATACAGTCAGCTTGACATGTGGTCAGATTCTGCTGACGTGTTTAAATGAAGGACCTAAAGTGGAAGAATCTGAAATGACAAGAATATAATCTAAACTTTTTTTTTACAAGGATCAAAACCGAAATTCGATAATATTACAAGGACCAAAAGTGGTATTAACCCGTTTTTATTTAATCAAGTGACTTAAATAGCTAAATTCAATTAAGATCTATAGCGCTTCTCCTAGGGTTTGGTTGCAAAATTAGGGTTTTATAGCGCTTCTTGTCTTGGGTTGTTGTCAGCCTTGGGCCTGTGATGAGGAAGCAATACTTTTTATAACTTCTATATTTCTCATATATTGGAATACAACCTTGGTCTTTATATAGACTCAGAGTTTTTTTGCTACACCAGGAAGACAAACAACTAATAGTAAATACTATTAATAGGCCACTATCTCTTGGCCTTTCCAACTACAACAGACTCTTAATCTTTCCACTAACTTATTAATAAAAACCCACTAACTATAACATTAAAGTTTATTCAACAAAACTCCTCTGTAAACTTAAATGTTATTATTATTTTTTTTTCTTATCCATCATGCCTATCAATTTCTTGCCTCTGTCGAAAATCTCTTTCAATAATGGTTTTGTGAAAATATCTGCTGCTTGATCCTTGCTTGCTACGTGCCTTAATTCGACACTTCCTTCCTTCACATGTTCTCGAATGAAGTGAAAGCGAACGTCAATGTGTTTACTTCTTTCATGGTTTACTGGATTCTTTGCTAACTCAATTGCTGATTTGTTGTCCACTTGTATTACTGTTGCACCTTCCTGTTTTAGCTCCATTTTGCTCATCAATCTTCTAAGCCATATTGCATGACAAACGCACCAAGATGCTGCTACATATTCAGCTTCACATGTCGAAAGTGTTACTATCGGTTGCTTCTTAGAAAGCCAAGTAAATGCGGTATTTCCCATGAAGAACACATATCCAGAAGTGCTTTTTCGATCATCTACATCTCCGCACCAATCACTGTCAGAATAACCAACCAACTTGTAGTCTTCTGTTCTTGAGTAAAACATTCCAAATGACACTGTTCCTTGGATGTACCTTAGGATTCGCTTCAATGCCTTCCAATGTGAATATACTGGCTCCTCCATGAATCGACTTACAATACCGACACTTAATGAAATGTCCGGCCTTGTACATGTGAGATAGCGAAGACTACCTACCAAACTTCGATATTTGCTTACTTCGACACGTTCTCCTCCATCAAATTTCGACAACTTTGCACCTGGTTCCATTGGTGTCGAAGTTGGATTACAGCTTTCCATCTTGTATTTTTTCAAGATTTCCTTTGCATATTTTTCTTGTGAAATAAAAATTCCTGTTTCGTCTTGTTGAACCTCCAGACCAAGAAAGAATCTCATCAAACCTAAGTCTGTCATCTCGAATTCATGTGTCATTGTGCTTTTGAATTCTTCTATCATCTGATCATTACTGCCCAGAAAAATAAGATCATCGACATAGAGTGCAACAAGTAATATATTACCTCCATTTTTCTTCACATAGAGGGCATGTTCATACGGACATTGCTCGAACCCATTCTCCTTGAAATATGTGTCGATACGTGTGTTCCATGCCCGCGGTGCTTGCTTCAGCCCATACAGCGCTTTCTTCAATTTCAGCACCTTCTTCTCTTCTCCAACCCTCATATACCCGAGTGGTTGTTCGACATAGACTTCTTCGTTGAGTACACCATTCAGAAATGCTGTCTTGACATCCATTTGAAATATCGGCCATTTGAATTGAGCAGCTTGAGAAATGAGCAATCGAATTGTCTCCATTCTTGCAACAGGTGCAAACACTTCGTCATAGTCAATTCCTGCTTTCTGTTTGTATCCCTTCGCAACAAGTCGCGCTTTGTATCGTTCTATTTTTCCTTGAGCGTTCATCTTTTTCTTGAACACCCACTTTACACCAATGGGTTGACTTCCTTTTGGCAATTCCACTAGCTCCCAAGTGTTGTTGCGGTCTATTGCTCTAATCTCTTCGTCCATGGCATTTTTCCACTTCTTGTCTCGTACCGCTTCTTCGAAACTGATGTTTTCAGCATTTGCCAGAAGGCATACAAGGTGTACCTCATCTGTCGACTCATACAAGTCTTGCAAACTTCGCATTCTGGGCTGTAGAGGTTCATCTTCATTTTCAGATTCTTCATGTTCTGTTGAAATGTTTGTTGGTACAGCGACAAATGATTCTTCAACTTCGACGATAACTTCTGTCGAATTGTTCCAGTCCCACTTGCTCGCTTCGTTTATTCGAACATCTCTACTCACTATCACTTTCTTGCTTATGGGATCGAATAACTTGTACCCTTTTGTCTTCTCATCATACCCAATTAATATGTACTTCTGACTTTTGTCTTCGAGTTTCGTTCTTCGCTGATCTGGTACATGTGCATAAGCCACACTACCAAATACTTTGAGATGAGAAACTGTTGGCTTCTGTCCGCTCCATGCTTCTTGTGGTGTTTGATCTTCTAACTTCGAATGTGGACATCGATTCTGAACATAAATGGCACATTGTACAGCTTCTGCCCAGAATTCTTTCGGCATGTTCTTGCTTTTAAGCATTGATCGAATCATGTCAAGAACTGTTCGATTCTTTCTTTCAGCCACACCGTTTTGCTGAGGTGAATATGGTGCAGTTAGGAATCTCCTTATGCCCTGCTCTTCACAATACTTCATAAAGGCTGTCGAGGTATACTCACCACCTCTGTCAGATCGAACTGCTTTGATGTGTCTGTCAGTTGCCTTCTCCACCATTACTTTGAACCTTTTGAACATCTCGAATGCTTCAGACTTTTCTTTCAAGAAATAAACCCAGGTCTTTCGTGAGAAATCATCGATAAAGGAAATGAAGTACCTTTTGCCACTGAAAGATTCCGGAGTGATTGGCCCACATATGTCGGTATGAATCAATTCGAGAATATGTTTAGCTTGATATTCTGCCTTCTTTTGAAATGAGGTTCTTGTTTGTTTGCTAAGCACACATTCTTCACAAAACTTTCCTTCATAATCCATGTCTGGCAGTCCGTGCACCATGTTCCTTTTCGCCAACCTTCTCAAACCAGCATGATGTAGATGACCAAAGCGTAGATGCCATAGTGACGCTTTGTCTTGCACATTGATTTGCAAACATTTTTCTCGAACGTTCCTCAGATTCAGTTTGTACATTCGATTTCTTTCCATTTCGACACGAGCAATCAGATTTCCCAGTTTGTCCTTCAGATGCAATATCCGATCTTTTATAAGCATCGAATAACCTTTTTCTGTAAGTTGTCCCAAACTCAAGATGTTGGTCTTGAGATCTGGTATATAATAAACATCTTGAATTGATCCAATCAAGCCATCCTTCTTTAAGTAACAGATTGTACCCTTGCCTTCGACCTTCACTTTCGATGCATCTCCGAAAGACACATTACCATCTTCAATCTTTTGCATTTCTTTAAACAAGTGTTTGTGACCACACATGTGATTACTTGCTCCTGAGTCAAGATACCAAACATTGTCATCATTGGTGTTGATTTCATTTTGAGCCATCAAGAGAAAGCCTTCATTCACTTCAGCTCCCAAAGATAGATTGATTGTTTCTTCTACCTTCTTTTTGATTCGACAATCTTTTGCAAGATGTCCCACTTTATCACAGTTATAGCATTTGTAGGAATTGCAATCCTTCGCGTAATGACCATGCTTCCCACACTTGTAGCATTCGAAGTTGGAGTGGTTCGACCGACCACCTCTTTGACCACGTCCTCTGCCACGCCAATTTTGCTGGCTCGACTGTCCTCTCTCAAAGTTGCTGCCTCGACCACCTCGACCACTGTCACAACCTCCACGGCCACGTCCTCTTCCTCGAAAGTTTTGAGAAAAGAGTACCTTTTCGTCTTTGATCGACTCCTTGGTTTGATTTGCTTCTTCGACTGCTTCTTCCTTCTTTTTCATCTTACGTTGTTCGTGTGCTTCGAGAGAACCAGCGAGTTCTTCGACTGAGAGCGTCGAAAGGTCCTTCGACTCTTCTATTGCACACACAATATTCTCAAATTTATCTGTTACAGATCTCAGAATCTTTTCAACAACTCGTGCATCAGTTACTGTTTCGCCATTTCTGGTGAGTTGGTTCGCCACCTTTTGTATACGCGTGATGTAGTCAGATACTGTTTCTGATTCCTTCATCTTCATCCTCTCTAATTCGCCACGAAGAGTTTGGAGTCGAACTTGCTTTACCCGGTCTGCTCCTTTGAACACTTTCTCTAACGTGTCCCATGCTTCTTTCGCCGTAGTCGAACCGGCAATCTTTTCAAAACCTGATTCGTCAACAGCCCTGAACAGCATGTATAGTGCTGTTTTATCCTTCGATCGCGTCTCTTTCAACGCCTTGTTTTGAGCTGTCGAATATGCCGTAGTATCTGTTGGTTCTTTAAACCCATCTTCGGTCACCTCCCACGCTTCTAGAGATCCAAGAAGAGCTTTCATTTGGATACTCCAGTTTTCGTAATTTGACTTCGTTAGCCGCGGCAACGGCATTTGATTCATCATGTTTGCCATAAGCTCTGATGCCAATTTGTGATGAGGAAGCAATACTTTTTATAACTTCTATATTTCTCATATATTGGAATACAACCTTGGTCTTTATATAGACTCAGAGTTTTTTTGCTACACCAGGAAGACAAACAGCTAATAGTAAATACTATTAATAGGCCACTATCTCTTGGCCTTTCCAACTACAACAGACTCTTAATCTTTCCACTAACTTATTAATAAAAACCCACTAACTATAACATTAAAGTTTATTCAACAGGGCCGTCGCCACCAGCTAGTGTGAGATCAGTTTGCATATGGCTAGAATTTCCTTGACCTAGATGTGTTTCTATTGCTATATATGGCTTGTTTTGTCTTGATGTATTTCACAACTCTTTCTCCTAACAGAAGAAATCCTACTACATATGTTCTCAAAATTTTCCATTTTTTTAGATCTCTCTAGTTCCTTTGCCTATTTTCATCAGTAACAATGGACATCAACCTTGAAGGCCTCACACTCGAAGATGGTGGTATGAACTTGAGCCTTGAATCTGAAACTGCTAACATCACCATCCTGGATCACTATCTCATTGGCAGGGTTCTAACGGATAAGGAAGTTTGGTTCGCTTACCTTCGCGAACGGTTGGGTCATATCTGGCATCCGGTTAAAGGAGTTGCCATCCTTCAAGCACATGATGACCGATATTTATTCCAAATCAATCATAAGATGTATGTTGAGAACGTGCTTAATGACGGGACTTGGGTGTATGATAACTGCAACATGGTGGTTGAAAGAATCTTTCTGGGCATGGTTTCTAAGGATGTTCCTCTCGACTTCATGGATATATGGGATCAAGTTCACAACCTGCCTTTTGGCTTCATGCAACTCAAGGTAGGGCAAGCTATTGGTATGTTTTCGGGTGAGTTTAAGGAATATGATAGTAAAAATACTTTGCTTAGCTCGTTCATGAAACAGAAAGTAAGAATAGATGTCACCAAACCTTTGAAATAAGAATGGAAGGTTTGATCCATAGTCACACGGTTCGGAATTCGCTTCGGTACGTGGTACGAATTCGGGTACGCGGTTCGCGACTTTCAAAAAACTAGGTACGTGGGGGATATACAGAGTCGGTACGCTGTTTGGGTTCGTGGTACGTTCAATTATAATAATCAGTACGTTACTAATAAAAAATATTTAATTAACAAAAAATAGAATAGAAAATGAAAACTATTTTTTTTAAAGAACAAAGATAAATTCACCAATGAAAACTATTAATACCATTAATAAAAAATACCTTCTACAAATATTAGAGTTCTCACATGAAATAGGATAATGGAAAATGACAAAATCACATGAAATAGGTAATTAAATATTGATGTGGGGCTATAAAGTTATTTTGGAGAGGTAGCCTCGTGACCGTAAGAAAAAGCCAATCCTCTGGAGTTCCTTTGGAGTAGGTAATTACTGCAAGTGGTTATGTTAGTGACTGAAAGGTCACATACTTAAGTAAAGCCAATCCTTTGGAGTTCCTTCATACTAGCTGAAAATTATATTAAAGAAAAAAGAAAAAGAAGAAGAAAAAGCCAATCCTTTGGAATATCGGTAGTTTAAAAAATTGAGATCGTAATCCCAGCCGTCCATCTACTTTCATTAATGTTCCCAGTGTTTCTGGACTTGAATCCGACGGTGGAGGTGAAATCTCTTCCCTACTCAGCTCCGTACTCTGGTTTTGATTCTCTGTTTCAACATTCTTCTCTTTTTCTTCTTCTTGTTCTTCATCTTCTTCTTCCCTTATAACTCTTCTCCGTCTCCGTTTCTCCTCCGTCTGCGTCGACGCGTCGGCGGCGATGTTTTCACCCAACGGCTCGGACTTATAAACTCGATACTCGTTTAAGTCAATGGAGCTCCATGACTGGTTGCGCCGCCGTGTAATCACCACCGGAGAATCAGATTCTTCCTCCGACGGTGTACGAGTGACGGTTCTTAGCCATGGTTCGTTGGTTCGCAGTTTTCGCCGAATTCAGGGGAGAATTCTCGTGAACCAATTCGCGAAAGAACCCGGAACCGGTTCGCGCGAACCAATTCGCGGTTCCCTAAGGGGGTGCACGAATTCTGTGACTATGGTTTGATCTCAAGGTGGAGTGTGGGTTACGGTGTTGTTCAAGTATGAACGTCTAGAATTTTTTTGCTATGCTTGTGGAATTTTGGGCTACTCTAACCGTACTTGCAAGATTCTCTTTGATAAAGAAGTGGACGATGGTGTTCATGGATGGGGAATAAACATCAAACCTGAGTCTCGTAAACTAGGTACAACCATGACGAACTGGTGGCTGTGTGATCCGGTGAAGATGGAAACAAGTGTTTATGGAAGTAGTTATGCAACTAGCATGCACTCATCTAGTGCAACCAAGGAGGATAATAATAATACTCAAATCTTGCTCTGATGGAATGATCCGCTGTCGCGCACGGATCAAAAACGAGTGTTTTGTAAAACGGTAGTTTAGCGACAACTGTGACTCGGATATCGTTCTCACAGGGATTCTTGTATGTATTAACCAAATAAAATCGAATTGGGTGGGTTTGATTTAGGATCGATTTAATAAAATAGATTAAATAAGCGATTATAAAATAAGCCAGTCTACCGATTCGGTTCCTACTATCATCGATTGTTATAATTTTAATATCCTAAGTGTTCATTCCTATCTGGATACAAACTCAATGACAAGCGCGATAGGGTTTGCAAGATGTATGATCCTATTATCCGAATTAAGCAAACGGTATAAATTTTCATGAATTAAGCAAACATGATTGTTCAAACACAAAAACGAATTAAGCAAACGTAAAAGTGTCTATGTTAGGATCATACAATCAACCAAATTGAATCAATGTATTTCATGTAATTGAATTAAGCATACAAGAATATGAAATATCATTGAACGGAATTAAACAGAAATTAACATTATAACAATCTCAAGTGTTAGAACCTGAATTACAGTAGACCGACTCAAAAGCGATTAGTTCTCCATCGTTCTTGCAAGCGTAAGAAAAATATCAAAAATCGTGAATAGTGAATAATATGAACAGTACGCGGCTCTAGAGTTTTAACGGAATAAGGGTTTCACAATCCGAACCGGGTCGGACAATACAACCCAAGCCCAAAACTAACGACCCAAAACTAAAATAAAACTAAAGCTGCAACTTCAATGGATTTTCTGGCCCTGCTACAGTCCGATTCAGTTCTCGACTTCTGAATGAAAGTCGTAGCTCTTTCTCTTAGCTTTCCGTCGACTGGTAGAACGCCTCAATCCGATTCCCGTAGCTCCAGTTATGAATTTATTCGCGCAGACTGTTAAAGCTGAAAATAAAGTGCGAAAATTAAATAAGTGTAAAAATAAATTAAATTATAAAAACACATTTGTCGCGTCGAATTTCGGATGTCAAGCTATTGACTAGCATTGAATCACTAAATTTAAATCACGACTGAACTTTTAATTTTTCGGGGAAAAAGGAAAAAAGTTCTAAATTACCTTGAAAAAGATTTTAGGTTCAAAAGTCGATTATGCGAGGGGAAGGTATTAGCACCCCTCACATCCGCTGTACTCAACGGGAACCTCTTAGTTGATTTAGGCTAAAAATGTTTTTTGACGTTTTGCTTGCATGCTTAATCATATATATATATATAAAGGAAAAAAGAAAATATAACATGAGGTGAAGAAAGAGATAAAAACAAATGAAAGAGGAAAAAGAAAAAAAGATTTTTTAATAATGGGCTTGACAAGATGTCGATCTTGCTCCTACGTATCTCCCGGTAGTCGGAGAATTCAAAGCTTACGTAGTTCTTGAAAAAAGTTTGAAGACGCACAAAGGCGTGAAACGTTTGAATGATAAAGGAAACAAGCGCACATTAAGGCGATAAACTCGCACAAGGCGTAAAAGGACGAACGCACATTAAGGCGATAAACTCACACAAGGCGTAAATGTTTTGAATAAAATAAAAGACAAACGCACAGGGGCGTACAAAAGCTTGAAAATAAAAACAAACGCACGGAGGCGTTAAATTCGCGCAAGGCGTAAATGTTTAAAATTAACGCGCAAAGGCGCGTAAGGTTCGGATTGACCACAAGGGCCAAAACTGGTGAGTTGGATTCACTTTGAAAATAGAATGACGATTGTCCGAGCAACGAGACATACGTCAAGCATTCGTACAACCGGGGAAAGGAGAGACATACGTCAAACCACCCTTTTTCATTCAAGTTTTGTTTGAATTTAAAAAACGTATTTTTGGGGAAGCTAGAAAAGAATGACGATCGTCTAAGCAACGAGACATACATCAAGTGTTTATCAGATCGGGGAAAGGAGAGACATACGTCAAACCACCCTTCAAGTTTCGCTTGAATTTTAAGAAAATGTATTAACTAAAAAAAAACGCTCGTTTTTAGAACTCAAATAAAAAAAGAATTAATTGTTCAAATTAGTTGTTGCAACCAAAATGAACAAGTTTGTTACTTAATAAAAAAAGAAAATGTTTTTTCCTTTTGTGGTTTTGATTTCTTACTTGGAGTTAAAAAGAAAATAAATGTGATAAAATACACTAAACGCGAGGAAATAAAAACGATTGTGGGATTAAGATAAAAAGATTTTTTGATGGATTGAACTATAAAAAATAAAAAAACAATGCATATTTATATATATATATATATATATATATATATGTTCCTAAATGTATATGCTAATAACATAAAGAAAAGATGCAAAATAAAATGAACAAAATAGAAATAAAAAATGCATGAGATAATATGATAGATAAATAAATAAATGAGATGTTAAAAAAAACAATAAAACAATAAAAGGAAATAATAATAAAAAGAAAAAAATAAAATTTGCAAAGAAAATAAAAGAAATAAAAATTAGGGAGGTGTAAAAAATAAAACTGGGGGTACTAGTAGCAAAAAATAAAACAGATTGGAAGAGAAAGGGCCCAAAATGTATTGGGCCTGCGTAAATTAATCTGGGCCGTCTGATTAATCAGACGACCCTGATCTGATCACAGGAAAAAATAAGCAGGGCCACACGATCTGAAATCAGAGGGCCAGGAAGGCGTGGGTGTACGCTAACACGTACACCCTCTCACACTGAATCAGGGAGGGGTATTTAAACCCCTTCCCTTCACAAAAATTTTCATTTTTCAAGTTTTCTTCTCTCTCTTCCTCTCATTCTCAAAACCGAACTCTCTTCTCTCTCCCCTCTCTCCTCTTTTCTTGGCCGCCGGTGAGGGTTCCGGCGTGGTGGCCGCCGGCCTACGCGGCGGCACCACCGCGCCGGAAAGGAAAAAACCTTATTTTTCAAAAAAAAGCCTCTTTTCCTATATCCTTTTTCCTCCTAATCCTAAATCCGGCCTTGGATTTCTCAAAAAATCTCTCAAACACTCTAGATCTAGGTTTTTAAACACAAAAAAAAATTATCTTTTTTTTTTACCTTTGTGATTCGGTTTGCTCTTTTTGGTTGTGCTTGGCCGTGTGTTGTGCTTTTGAGTGGCTGGGTTTGTGTTTGTGCGTGTGTATGCGCTGGGACGTGGGTGGTGTGTGGGTTCGTGTGTGTTGGTGTGTGTGCGTGTTAGTGCTGGTGTGTGTGTGGTTACGTGATGCTTGTGTTGTTTTTTTGCTGTGTTGGCCTTGCGTTTTTGTTGGATGTGTGCGTGAGTGTTTGTTGGTGCTGGGACGTGAGTGCTTGTTAGGTGGTGATGTGCGTTTATGTGGGTGTGTGGCTTGCTGGTTTGTTGAGTTTATGTTGGCTTGGAAGCTTTTGTTGAGTTCCTGGAAATGTTTTTTGTGTTGGTTATTTGCTGTGGAAAAAGATCTGTTTTGCTTTAAAATTTCTTCTCAAAATTTTTTTTTTTGTGTTCTGTTGATTCTGTTTTATAGAGGAAATTTAAGCTGCTTGTCATAGATTAAGATAAGCTTGCAAGTTGTTTCCTGCAAAATTTTTGGATAGAATTTGAGCAAGCATTTATGTGGGAAGTGATTTGCTGGATTTTTTGAAGATTTTGTGATGATTTCTGGATAGGATTTGAGGGTTTGTGATGATGAAAAACCCAGTGAAATGGTGCGCTGCAGTGTTGGCCTGGCTATGTTGGACCATTGACTTGGACTTTGACTTTGGACAAAATACAAAAAATAAAAAATAATAATAATAATAATAGTAAAATAATAAAAATGATAATAATAAAAAAAGAAAAAAATAAAAAATAAAAATTAATGATAATAATAAAAAACTGAAATTAAAAGTAAAAATAAAAAGTAATAAAAAAATAAAATTAATAAACGAAACAAAAATTGACATGAGGTATTTTAAAATACCTCCCTGCCGAAATTTCGTCTGAAACGACTAAAATTCTCGGCCCTTTTTTTAAAAAACGAGAAAAACGAGACAATGAGTAAAACGAGGCGAAAAATGGGTCAAAAAATGGGGTATGACAGATGCCCCTATTTAAGTTTCTTCGCTACGGAGATTTAAAAGTGAAATTTTGATTCGACGGGTCGAAGAAACTTAAATACCAGAGTACACCATTTTTTGACAAATTTTGGACAGTAAAACAATATGGATGCGATGCCATGTATGCAACGTTATGAATGCATGTGATGCAAGTATAAATGCAAAACGGCAAAGATGACCTGATTGGGGACAAACAGAGACAAAGGGATACCCGGGTTCGTTAAAGAAACGGGATCCAACTCTATTGGGGATAGTGTTCCACTGGGGGAAAAAAAAGGTTAGCCGTTTGGGTTATTGCCGAACTGTTCACTGGGGAGAGTGAGCAATTAACCACGGGAACCAAAAAGGATAAAATGTCAGCTGTTCGGGTTATTTACCGAACTGCCACTGACGACAAGGAATGAATGTAAATGTCAGCTGTTCGGGTTGTTGCCGAACTGCCACTGACGACAAGAAATAAAATGTCAACTATTCGGGTTGAATTCCGAACTGCCATTGACGACAAGGAAATAAAATGTCAACTGTCGGGTTGTTCCGACCTGCCATCGACGACAAGGAAATATAAAATGTCAACTGTCGGTTTGTTCCGACCTGCCATCGACGACAAGAAAATAAATGTAAAATGTCAACTGTCGGGTTGTTCCGACCTGCCATTGACGACAAGGAAATAAAATGTCAACTGTCGGGTTGAAATCCGACCTGCCATTGACGACAAGGAAATATAAAATGTCAACTGTCGGTTTGTTCCGACCTGCCATTGACGACAAGAAAATATAAAGTGTCAACTGTCGGTTTGTTCCGACCTGCCATTGACGACAAGGAATTAAATGTCAACTGTCGGGTTGTTCCGACCTGCCATTGACGACAAGAAAATAAATGTCAACTGTTCGGGTTGTTTACCGAACTGTTCATTGACGACAGTGAGGATGCAGCTGACAAGCCGTTCCTTACAGAACTGCCCCTTCAATTGGGGAGAAAGGATGCACAAGCCGTTCGTTAAAGAACTGCCGCTTGGCACAACACTGGGGAATATGCACAAGCTGTTCGTTTGAACTGCCACTTGGCATAAAGACATGATAAAAAGATGCGCAAGCTGTTCGTTTGAACTGCCACTTGGCGTAAAAGGGTGACACCACTTAACCAAACAGATTGGGGATGACACTTGGGGAACATTTACTGGTGACTATGATGGGATGCCGAGCAAAGTCGGGTTTTGGTTATGATTTGGTATTTGTGAGTGTGAATGATGACTCACTGGGAAATGCCAATAAAATTGGGCTTTATTTTGTAACATCACTGGAGGATGACATTTGAGGAAAAGAAAATTGCAGATTGTTTGTGATTGATTGGTAAGAAACGTGATGGTTAAAGCAACCATGTACAGATGATATTGCGGTATGTTGCATGTATGAATGCGTATATGCATGAATGCGTGATTATATGATTTGTATGATTGTACAAATGTACAAATGCATGAATGCATGAATGTATGAATGTAGGACTCTCACTGGCGATGTTGTGTGAAAGATTGGCTCGCACTGGGGATACCCTAAATGTTTGTTAAGGAATTGCCCCTTGATATAAGAATACAATGAAAGATTGCACAAGCTGTTCGTTAAAGAACTGCCGCTTGGCTTACAAGAAGGTGACATCAACAGATCAGACACGTTGGGGATGTCACTCGACTGTTTTGATTTACTGCATGACCGACAACTTGGTGAAACAAGATTTAGACTGGTAAAATGAAAAGTGGACCGACGTCGCATTGCAAACACTCGGTAATCTTTGATGGGGATGATGTCACAGGGAATACATCCAAAATGTTGATGGGGTAAAGCCGTAACCGTTGATGAGGAACACATACCTCATGGGGAAATTGTTACTTCACTGGGGAATCGTGTTAATCCGCTTGGGAAAAGAACTGGTGCCGAGCGAGGTCGGGCTTTGGTTGGATGGATGCCGAGCGAGGTCGGGCTTTTATGTTGGATGCCGAGCAAGGTCGGGCTTTGATTGGGGTGCCGAGCGAGGTCGGGCTTTTTGTAATGTGGGTGCCGAGCGAGGTCGGGCTTTGTTATGTATTTGTGCCAATGATGATTGGGCTTTTGGGGTTGAGACTCCACTGGAGGGATGCCAATAAAATTGGGCTTTGTTTGTGGTTTCGCTGGGGATATAAGGATCATTTTGGAAGCATGATCGATATCCAGCCTTAGATGCCAACGGTGGTTGGGCTTTTGTGAGTAGGTGCCAATGACAATTGGGCTTTTGATTGTTTTGACAAAGGTTGACTTCCTGGGGAGTTTGTTAATCCACCGGGGATTGTGCTAATCCACTGGGGATTATGATTGAATGCAGAGCGAGGTCGGGCTTTGATTCACTGGGGATATTCCCTTTGATTCACGGGGGGACTCCGCCGGGGAAATCTGTTTAGCAATTGACCATACTTGGCCTGTGAAGTTTATCCGCTCTCAGGATAGCTGCTGACGCGCACTTCAATTATTCGCAAGTCCAAAGAGAATGTGTTTATTATTTATGCCTTCCAAAAAGATTTAAATTTTTCTTTTGAAAAAGAGTTTCGTTCCAAGTACTATTATCAAAAATAGAAGAGATGACTAAGCAAAATAAATGGGAACTCCCAACAAAATGTAAAGACTTCACTAGGAAGAAATTTTATTAATGGGGTGGCGGCCCGCCAACGGCGTGGCTCTACGGATCTTACAAAGTTGAAAAAATGGTAAATATACAGGGAAGGTTCATTGAACACAATAACCGCTATTCTCCCTAACAACTTTGAATTCACTGTTTGGATGCTTCAGATTCCGAGTCCCTTGACAGCTGATTTGCCCCAAGTAAACTGTAGTCAATCCGATGCAGTTATCTTGTCTTTTGATCCTTAACTTTTGCATAGATCGCCCTTTCGGGTTTTCGACCTATCAGGATGATTATTTCTGTTTTGTGTCTCTAATTTTTGCCTGGACCGCCCTTTCGGGTTTTCAGTCCACCGAGACGCTCATTTTTGCCTAAGCCGCCCTTTCAGGTTTTCGACTTACCGAGCTGTTCTTTTGTTTTTAGACAAAATATTTCTTGACTACATCGGAATTCACAGGACGCGGCAAATCTTCGCCGTCCATTGTTGTGAGAATCAAAGCTCCTCCGGAGAAAACTCTATTGACTACATACGGGCCTTCGTAGTTAGGCGTCCATTTGCCCCTGAAATCGGGTTGAAAAGATAGGATCCTTTTAAGCACGAGGTCTCCTTCTTGGATTTCACGAGGACGAACCTTCTTGTCAAAAGCTTGTTTCATCCTCTGTTGATACAGTTGTCCATGACACAAGGCAGTCATGCGTTTTTCCTCAATTAAGTTCAACTGATCGTATCTGTTTTGACACCATTCGGCCTCTGACAATTTAGCTTCCATCAAGATTCTCAATGACGGGATTTCGACTTCTACGGGGAGCACTGCTTCCATGTGATGACACCTTGTCATTACGTAATTTATTAAGAGTTTTTGTTAGTTTTGTCATCGTTTGTCAGCATTTTGAGACAGTTTGAGGTACAAAAGAGCAAGAAATCATCAGAGCCTGAAGTGGCTACATCGTGACACGATTTGGGAATCGTGTCACGATTTCTTAACCAGAGAAGAGTTCAAATCCTGCCTTCAGAATCGTGTCACGATTGCATAATCGTGTCACGATTGAGAGATCAGTTTGCGCAATCCTTGGGAGTTTTAATGAAGGATCGTGTCACGATTTCATGCATCGTGTCACGATTTTGCGATCAGAATTTCCTATTTTAGCTGATTCGTTTTCAGAAACAAGGGTTCGGAAACTTGGAGAATAGAAGCGCGATTTTGAGAGCAAAGAACTGAAGCGGTGGCTTCCCCATCCAACTCACAGTCAGTTTTTGTATGTTCTTATGTTATTAATGATTATGCTATTTTGTAATTCAATTATGAGTAGCTAAATTCTCCATTGTTAGGGATGAGAACAGCTAGATGATGACTCTTGTTTTGTAACCCTAATCTGATCTTTGAATGAATTTATTGAATCATGTTTCTTATCTTTATGCTTAATGCTTTTATTGATTGATCATCATTAAATTGTTGTATGATTCATATTGTGAAACGGAAGTGGAATATATGAATGCTCAAGATAAGAAATTCTCGCCTTTGTAATCTAGGAATAGATACAAACCCCTGAAACCGTTTATCAATTCATGTCCATTCATGCTTAATTCTGAATTGTCAAACTTGCTAAGGAATTAGGGTTTACTTTAGAATTAAAGTTTCTGTCGCTAAGGAATTAGGGCAAGATTATTTAAGAGAATTAGGTCATGATTCGTTAAAGGAGTTCAATGATCGTTGGTTAGGTAATTAACCTGAGTTCGGAGTCTAGTGAAGCTCATCCCTGACAAGCTTCTTATCTCTTAATTTCAAACCAATTTATTTTACGTACTTTTCGTTATTTGCAATCAAACAAACTTCATACCCTTTTGTTCACTTGAGTAAGCTAAATTACATTCGATTCGTTAACGCAGTCCTTGTGTTCGACACTCGGTTTACCGTTTTAAACTTTACTACTTGAACGATTTCGTATACTTGCGAAAATCGCCATCAAGTTTTTGGCGCCGTTGCCGGGGACTGCCAATTAACTGTTGAATTGTAATTTCTTTTGCTCAATTGAAATTTTTTGCTCTGCAATAAAATTACTTTTGCTGTTACGAATTTTATTTTTATTTTTAATTTTATTTTTGTTCTCAATAACTCACGATCGTCTAATCTTGTATGCGAGGCCAGCCCTCAGCTGAACTTCTCTTTGACGCAGAAATTGAAAAGACTTGCCGTGCAAATCGCAAAGCAGCTCAATTAAGAAAGCAACGAGAGAAGGAAGGGACGAGTGAAATTGAGATCAACACAGACGAACAGGTCACCGAGGAGCTAGAAGTTGTTGAAAGGATGGCTGAGTTTGACCCACCACCTCCTCCACCTGAAGAGAGACTTCTCGGAGACTATGGTGCTCGTGATCGAAACCGCAACAGGTTGACCATTGCTAACCAACCTGTGACGGTTAACAAGTTTGAGATCAACCCAGGACTACTCCGTGAATTGAAAGAAAAACAGTTTGCTGGGAAGTACAACGAAGATGCCAACAAGCATTTGAAGAACTTCTTTGTGATTTGTGAGACAACAAAAGTGGATGGTAACTCGGAAGAAGCCAAACGGTTGCGGTTATTTCCATTCTCCCTAACTGATGATGCTAAGGAGTGGTTTGATTCTCTACCAGCTGGAAGTATCACAACATGGAATGAGATGGAAGATAAGTTCTTGGAGCAGTTCTTTCCCACAGCATTGTTTGTGCGCAGACGTCAAGACATTTCCAACTTTCAACAGAAGGATGGAGAATCACTTGGAGAATCGTACAAGAGATACAAGAAATTGTTGTCAGCCTGTCCAGACCACAATTATGATAGCACAGTGCAGATGCAGATTTTTTGTAATGGTCTACGCCTTTCTACCAGACAAGTCCTTGACACAGCTTCTGGTGGTTCCATAAATTTCAAAACTGCTTCTCAAATTATCAAAGTCATTGAAGCAGTTGCGCTGAATGAACAGATGGAGATGTATGACAGAACAGGTGGCACAAGAGGAGGACTCATAGACCTGAATCAACTTGAAGCTAAAAGTGCTCAGAACATACTCACCAGCAAGCAGATTCAAGAAGCAGTGTCAGCCGAAGTAACAAAGAGATTGGCAGCTCTCAATATAGGCCAACCTCTAATTGCTCCAGTGAATCAAATGAATACTGTGAAATGTGATTGGTGTGCAGGTCCTCATTTTACCATGCAGTGTAATGTGCCCATGGATGAAGCTCAAGTAGAAATGGTGAACTTCCTTAGTAATCAAGGGGGTCGTCAGCAGAACAATCCCTATTCCAACACTTACAATCCAGGCTGGAGGAATCACCCAAACTTTTCATGGAAAACTCCACAGAACAACTTCCCTAATCCACAACAAGGAGCTCCAACAAATACTACCCCCCCAAAGAAAGCTGATTGGGAATTGGCCATTGAAGCAATGGCATCAAGTGTGAACTCTCTCACTCAAGAAACCAGGGCCTCACAAAAGAATACCACGGCCTCAATCAAAAATCTTGAGATTCAAGTTGGTCAAATTGCCCAACAAATTGCACAAAGACCTCCTGGAAATCTGCCTAGCAACACAGTTGCCAATCCCAAAGGACACGAAAGTGTGAATGCAGTTATGACCAGAAGCAGAAGGGTGGAAGACTCACAACAACCTAAAGATACAAAAGGTGGAGACGAGTCACCCGATGAGTTAGTTGAAGTGCCGGTTGAAGTTCGAGAGAATACACCACAAGAGGTAGCTGGAGAACCAGAAAATCCGAAGAAAAATGAGTTGCCAAAGCCACAGATTAAGCTACCATATCCACAAAGGTTGAAGAAAGAAAAAGACAAGAAGAGTTTTGGTAAATTCCTTGAGATGTTCAAAAAGTTACAAATCAACATCCCTTTTGCCGAAGCTCTCGAACAAATGCCAACCTATGCAAAATTCATGAAAGACATCATTGCAAGGAAGATCAGCATTGGTGATGAAGATGTGATGCTCACTGAACAATGTAGTGCGGTGTTACAAAGAAAAATTCCAAAGAAACTCAAAGATCCTGGAAGTGTCACTATTCCTTGTACCATTGGGGATAGAACTTTCAAGAAAGCACTGATCGACCTTGGAGCCAGTGTAAGTTTAATGCCTTTGTCTATTTACAAGAAGTTGGGGATTGGTACGGTGAGAGACACAAGAATGACCTTGCAGTTCGCAGATAAATCCTACAAATATCCCTATGGTATTGTGGAAGATGTGCTTGTAAAGGTTGATAAATTCATATTCCCAGTTGACTTTGTTGTTCTTGAAATGGAAGAAGACGAAGATATACCGTTGATTCTGGGAAGACCATTTTTACAAACTGGAAGGTGTATGATTGACCTAGAAGATGGTACGTTGACTCTAAAGGTTGACGATGAGGTTGTGAAACTCAATGTTCTCCAAGCAATGAAACATCCGACAGAAAAGGAGGAATGCTACAGGGTTGACATACTTAGTTCAATTGTGAAAGACAAGTTTGAAGCCGAAATTCCAGCTTTACCCCTTGAGAGAGTATTGAGCGCACCAGCAGCAAGTGTTGAGGAAGATGAAGATCCTAGAGAAGCTGATGTGCTAGCCATGTTAGAAGCCTTCCCGTCCTATCACCGACGCACACCTACTAAATGGGAGGAGTTACATCCGAATGAAGAAGCTGCTGAGAAAAAGTCCAAGAAAACACCGGTAGTTGAGCTGAAACAACTGCCCCCTCATTTAAAGTATGTGTTCCTTGGTGAGAAGGAAGAGTATCCAGCCATTATCAATGCAAGCCTGAATAAACTTGAAGAAGAAAAGCTCTTGAGAGTCCTGAGAATGCACAAGGGTGCAATAGGGTGGTCCATTGAAGATTTGAAGGGTATAAGTCCTACTGTGTGTATGCATAAGATCTTAATGGAAGAAAACTACAAACCGGTGGTCCAACCACAACGGAGGCTCAATCCTGCCATGAAAGAGGTGATTAGAAAGGAGGTGGTCAAGTTGCTTGAAGCTGGTCTCATTTATCCTATATCTGACAGTTCATGGGTGAGTCCGGTCCAAGTTGTTCCAAAAAAGGGTGGTACTACAGTGGTGATGAATGAGAAGAATGAGTTGATTCCGACCCGCACTGTCACTGGCTGGAGAGTGTGCATAGACTATAGACGGTTAAACACAGCTACTCGGAAGGATCATTTCCCACTGCCATTCATTGATCAGATGCTCGAAAGGTTGGCAGGTCGCGAGTACTACTGCTTTTTGGACGGGTATTCCGGTTACAACCAGATTGCGGTGGCACCTGAGGATCAAGAGAAAACAGCTTTCACATGTCCCTATGGGATTTTTGCTTACAGGAGGATGCCATTTGGGCTGTGCAATGCCCCTGCTACTTTTCAAAGGTGTATGATGTCCATATTCTCCGATATGATTGAAAAACATATCGAAGTTTTTATGGATGATTTTTCTGTCTTTGGCTCTTCTTTTGATAATTGTTTGAATAATTTGTCTCTTGTATTAGAAAGGTGTCAAAAGACTAATTTGGTCCTAAATTGGGAAAAATGTCATTTCATGGTGAGAGAAGGAATTGTTCTTGGTCACCGAATCTCTTACAAAGGGATAGAGGTAGACCAAGCAAAAATTGAAGTCATTGAAAAACTTCCTCCTCCCACCAATGAAAAAGGCATTAGGAGCTTTTTAGGACATGCAGGTTTTTATAGGAGGTTCATTAAAGATTTTTCAAAAATAGCAAAACCCCTTACTAACTTGCTGGTAAAAGACACACCTTTCCAATTCAATGATGAGTGTCTGAATGCTTTTAACACTCTTAAGTAAAAACTGATAACAGCCCCCATTGTCACGGCTCCTGATTGGTCACTACCTTTTGAAATTATGTGTGATGCCAGTGATACAGCTGTTGGGGCAGTTCTTGGGCAAAGGAAAGATAAGTTGTTGCATGTCATTTACTATGCTAGTCATGTTTTAAACCCAGCACAACTTAACTATGCCACTACAGAAAAAGAACTCTTGGCTGTTGTCTATGCTTTTGATAAATTTAGATCATACTTGTTAGGGTCTAAAGTTATTGTTTACACTGACCATGCTGCTCTGAGGTATTTGTTTTCTAAGCAGGAATCAAAACCGAGACTCCTAAGATGGATATTGCTGTTGCAGGAGTTTGACCTGGAAATCCGGGACAAGAAGGGATCCGAGAACACTGTGGCTGACCATCTCTCCCGACTAGAGAAGATGGATGAAACTGATCAGCAGAGACCTATCAAGGACCTCTTTGCAGATGAACACATCCTAGCAGTAACATTGGTGCCATGGTTTGCAGACTTTGCGAACTATTTGGTAGGTAAGGTGATTCCCATTGATTTTAATTCCCAACAGCGCAAGAAATTCCTGCATGATTGTAAGTACTACGTGTGGGATGAGCCCTATCTGTATAAAAGGGGGGTTGACGGACTGTTGAGGAGATGTGTCCCTGAAGAAGAGCAGGAAAAAGTGTTGTGGCATTGTCATGACTCAAATTACGGCGGTCACTTTAGTGGAGATAGGACTGCTGCAAAAGTGCTCCAATCCGGTTTGTTTTGGCCAACCTTATTTAAGGATGCTTTTGCCTATGTCAAGAGATGTGACCGCTGCCAACGCACAGGAAATATTTCAAAAAGACACGAGATGCCTCAAAACCCTGTGTTAGAAGTGGAAATCTTTGATGTATGGGGTATTGATTTTATGGGACCATTCCCATCCTCATATTCAAAGGTTTACATTCTGTTGGCAGTGGACTATGTCTCTAAGTGGGTGGAAGCTATCGCCACGCAGACCAATGATGCTCAGGTAGTAATCTCTTTCCTTCAGAAAAATATTTTCTCACGCTTTGGGGTTCCTAGAGCGTTAATCAGTGATGAAGGATCACACTTCCTCAATCGGAAGATGGAAACTTTGCTGAAAAAGTACCATGTGCATCACCGGATTGCTACACCATATCATCCTCAGACGAGTGGACAGGTGGAAGTTTCAAATAGACAGATAAAGCAAATCCTAGAGAAGACTGTGAATTCCTCACGGAAGGATTGGTCCGTCAAGCTGGATGATGCACTGTGGGCATACAGAACTGCGTTCAAAACCCCTATAGGACCATTCAAAGTGGTGAAGGTATTCCCTTATGGAACGGTGGAGGTGAAGGACCCTGACTCGGAAAGAACCTTCAAGGTCAACGGACAAAGGCTCAAACCATACTTTGGAGTCGAATCTGAGCGTCCAACCGAGTCAATCAAGCTGAAATCCACGTGATTCCGTGGTGCGTCAGGCTCGGGACGTTAAACACGCGCTAGGTGGGAGGCAACCCACTCAGTATCCTTTGTTTTAGTTCATTTTATTTTTCAAATAAAAGCAAAAGTTAATTGTGGCAACATCATTTTCAGGGCAGAAATTTTTCTAAGTTTTTCAAATGGTGCTCTCTGCCTAACAAAATCGTGACACGATCCTGCCATCGTGACACGATTTTGTTCCTTCAAAATTTTTCCTCTCTGCCTATGAAATCGTGACACGATTCCAAAATCGTGACACGATTTTCCCTTGAAAATGTGAGCCTCTCTGCCAAGCAAAATCGTGACACGATCCCCTCATCGTGACACGATTTCAGTGCTCCAAAATACCAAACTTTCTGCCTTCACAATCGTGACACGATGCTTCAATCGTGACACGATTCTGAGTTGTTTTGAATTGAAAATATGCAATCGTGACACGATTACTTCACATCGTGACACGATTGCTGCAAATTTTTGAAAAATATGACCGTTGCAAGCCCATCGTGACACGATCCCACCAAATCGTCACACGATTTTTCCCAGCCTATATATACCCCATTCAAAAACTGCATTCCCACCATTCCAAAACTAGCCGTTACTCTGTCCAATTGTCCACAGACTCTTCTTGCCCACGAATCTGAGCACTTTCCACCACCACCAACATCTTCCCTACCCCCAAATTCCATCTTCTAACCAACAATTATCCACTATGCCTCCCGTCCTTCGCACAAAACACACCGCCAAACGCTCAAAAACCACCAACACCACCAAACCAACCAAAAACACCACCAAACGAAAACCAACCACCACCCGCACTGAAACCGCACCACCTTCACACGCTGCATTCAAGTTTATCAACAAAAATGCTCAGGACCGGTTCGTGGAAATCAAGGCTTACAAATTTGTTATGGAGCGAAGGTTTGATGTTGTCCAATTGGGTAAGTACTCGGAATTTGAAAGCATGCTGCAGGCGAGGCAATGGGAGCTTCTGAACAATATGGTATTCACCGCCTCCAACAAAACTGTCACGCTCGAATTTTATGCCAATGCCCGGTTCTCTCCCACCAGGTATCAGTCTTTTGTCCGTGGCAAGACCATTGATTATAGCCCCGATGCTATAAATCAATTGCTGGGTTTGACTGCCCCGGACGAGTGTGGGGTCAAGCGAAGACGAGCTGCCGTCAAGGATATGACAGAGGATGACTATGCTGGATTGTTGACTGCTCTGTGCAGGCCGGGCACGACTTGGAGGAAAGCCCGGATGCTGGCCAAAGCGGATTTCATGCCATCCCCTAAGGCATGGGCTTCGTTTGTAGTTCAGACGCTGGAGGGCACCTCTTGCACTTCTGAAATCCCTCTGAAGAGAATTCTGACCATTGATGCCATTTTGTCTGGTGAGGACATCAATGTTGGCGAGCTGATAGCCAACAATATCTGGGAAATAGCAACGAGCAAACTGAAGTCAGTGGCCCATAGCAGCCTAATCTGTTGGCTGTGTGAGGAGGCTAAAGTTGAGGAGTACCGGTCCGACATCGATGTCCCGACGATGAAGCCAATCACCGAGCGCACCATGGATGCTTTTGTCGTGGAGTATGAGGAGTTCCTGCGGGGAGGAGGCCCGAGAGAGGAGCAGGATCAGCAGGGCCAGGCGCAGCCTCAGCCACCGTCACAGACATGTCCGGGAGAGGGGAGCAGTCAGCAGCCGTCCTATCCACCGTTCTTGCTGGAGTACATGTTCACGACTGCCAACTGGATGAACGACACTTCTGATCTGCTCTATGCGGACCGTCCGAGGTTTTCTACGGAGTTTGCTGAAGAGGCTCGTATCCATAGGAGGCCGCCGACCGGGTCATATGAGCGCTTTGATGGGAACCGGGACAGTATGCTGCAGTATTTTGATGTGCAGAGAGGGAGAGCTACGACCAGGGAGCAGGAGATCACCGCAGATTTTGATGAGACTGACCGGAGGAATGCCGCGCACTTCATGGAGGAGATGCATGCTGACCCTCCGCATACTTGGTTTACTGAGCAGGAGCTGCAGGAGATGGGCCAGAACTTGCCCTGATTTATTTTGCTTTGTTACATTTGTATTTTTGCTGCCTTTTGCTTATGTACTTTTTAATCTGAACAATTTTAATTTTTCTGTTTTATTTCTCTTATCCCCGTGTGTAATAATTCAGTACTTGTTTGTTATCAATGCGTTTATTTGTGATGTTGACTTTCTTCAGTTTAGTCATGATCTTTGATTGAGTGGTACACCAAAAGTTCAAAGGAGGTAGAGGCCACACTTATCAGTTGCAATATTCGGCAGTTTGCGCAAGAGTAATCACAACTCCCAGAAATCTTAACATGTAAGGTTCCATGGCCACATTTTATTTTTCAATTTACTTTAAAGAGTGTTCCATGCATCTATGATTCTAGAACTTGCGATTTTTCTCTGTTATTGATTGGTTATATTGTGTACACACTAAGGCAAATTGCTTGCCCCTTGAGCCTTTGTAGCCAACCTGGTTTATATTGAATTATCCATTGTTTAAGCCCAGTTGAGCCTTTAGGACAGATCCCATTGTTTTCGGTAAAATACCACATTACAAGCCTAGAGACCATAGGATTATTCCCCAATGTATGTTGGAGTTAGGCATTGTTTGGGTATTTGATCATGCAATTGTTCAAGTTTGGGGTTGCTCATGGTACTAGCAACATTTTAAGTTTGGGGTAGGGTGCTAGAGAAAAGAAAAATTTGAGACGATCACTTTGTGTCAAAAACAAAAATGTGTGAAAAAGAAAAGCATGTAAATTAAGCTGATTTTGCAGCTCAAAAAAAAAAAAAAAAGAATTCAAATGCTTCAAGACATAAGTGTGATCGGTATTTCTTTTGTGTGATACAGTTCTCTAGCCCTTAAGGTTATTTTGTGTGTATTATTGGGTAGACCAGTAGGAATATGCTTAACTCCAAAATTTTTGTTGAAAGCCTACTCCCCAAATGATCCCACCTGTAACCTCAGCCCCGTTATAACCCTAAAAGTCCTTAAAAGTGTGTACATAATATTGACTTTGATTGATGCTTAGAAACTTTTCAAGCTTATGGCAATTCATAGTTTTGCATGTGATTGAGTGGAAACCCTTATCAAACCTTTGCGTGGAGTTGTGAATTGTTGAAGGAGAAGAATTGGCCGGTTAGCCCATTACATGGCTGGCAAGGTGTTGAACTTTTGGTATTGCTGCTTGATTATGTGATTGTTGCTTTGCTGTAGTTGTCAATGTTGCAGGTAAATTCCTTGAGGACAAGGAATGATTTAAGTTTGGGGTTGTGATGACACCTTGTCATTACGTAATTTATTAAGAGTTTTTGTTAGTTTTGTCATCGTTTGTCAGCATTTTGAGACAGTTTGAGGTACAAAAGAGCAAGAAATCATCAGAGCCTGAAGTGGCTACATCGTGACACGATTTGGGAATCGTGTCACGATTTCTTAACCAGAGAAGAGTTCAAATCCTGCCTTCAGAATCGTGTCACGATTGCATAATCGTGTCACGATTGAGAGATCAGTTTGCGCAATCCTTGGGAGTTTTAATGAAGGATCGTGTCACGATTTCATGCATCGTGTCACGATTTTGCGATCAGAATTTCCTATTTTAGCTGATTCGTTTTCAGAAACAAGGGTTCGGAAACTTGGAGAATAGAAGCGCGATTTTGAGAGCAAAGAACTGAAGCGGTGGCTTCCCCATCCAACTCACAGTCAGTTTTTGTATGTTCTTATGTTATTAATGATTATGCTATTTTGTAATTCAATTATGAGTAGCTAAATTCTCCATTGTTAGGGATGAGAACAGCTAGATGATGACTCTTGTTTTGTAACCCTAATCTGATCTTTGAATGAATTTATTGAATCATGTTTCTTATCTTTATGCTTAATGCTTTTATTGATTGATCATCATTAAATTGTTGTATGATTCATATTGTGAAACGGAAGTGGAATATATGAATGCTCAAGATAAGAAATTCTCGCCTTTGTAATCTAGGAATAGATACAAACCCCTGAAACCGTTTATCAATTCATGTCCATTCATGCTTAATTCTGAATTGTCAAACTTGCTAAGGAATTAGGGTTTACTTTAGAATTAAAGTTTCTGTCGCTAAGGAATTAGGGCAAGATTATTTAAGAGAATTAGGTCATGATTCGTTAAAGGAGTTCAATGATCGTTGGTTAGGTAATTAACCTGAGTTCGGAGTCTAGTGAAGCTCATCCCTGACAAGCTTCTTATCTCTTAATTTCAAACCAATTTATTTTACGTACTTTTCGTTATTTGCAATCAAACAAACTTCATACCCTTTTGTTCACTTGAGTAAGCTAAATTACATTCGATTCGTTAACGCAGTCCTTGTGTTCGACACTCGGTTTACCGTTTTAAACTTTACTACTTAAACGATTTCGTATACTTGCGAAAATCGCCATCACCATGCCGTATACTAAAGAGAAAGGGGTTGCCCCTGTCGATGTGCGTACTGAAGTACGATACCCGTGCAAGGCATATGGCAACATCTCATGCCAATCCTTGTAGGTGACCACCATCTTTTGCACTATTTTCTTGATGTTTTTGTTTGCAGCTTCAACTGCGCCATTCATCTGAGGTCTATAAGGAGAGGAGTTATGATGCTCGATCTTGAACTCTTGACACAGCTCCTTCATCATTTTGTTGTTCAGATTGGTCCCATTGTCGGTGATGATCTTGCTGGGAATACCATATCGACAGATGATATGATTCTTAATAAATCGGACCACCACTTGTTTGGTGACGTTGGCATATGACACAGCTTCGACCCATTTGGTGAAGTAGTCAATCGCAACTAAGATGAAGCGATGCCCATTCGAAGCTTTGGGTTCAATCCTACCAATCATATCAATACCCCACATGGAGAAAGGCCATGGGGAAGAGAGGACATTTAGAGCCGTTGGTGGCATATGGATCTTGTCCGCATAAATTTGACATTTATGGCATTTTCTGGCATGCTTGTAGCAATCACTTTCTAAGGTCATCCAGTAATATCCGGCCCTTAAGATTTTCCTAGCCATTGTATGCCCACTAGAATGAGTCCCGAAGGAACCCTCATGTATCTCATGCATTATACGATCAGCTTCTTGCTCATCAACGCATCTGAGTAGCACCATATCAAAATTCCTTTTGTATAAAACTTCTCCATTTAGAAAAAAGTTGCCAGCTAATCTTCGCAGAGTTTTCTTATCCTTGTTGGATGCCCCATGCGGGTACTCTTGCTTTTGGAGGAAACCTTTGATGTCATGGAACCATGGCTGGTTATTTATGACTGCTTCGGCTGCAAACACATGTGCAGGCCTTTCTAGATGCTGAACCTTGATTGTTGGAATCTCACTCCGGCGGCTGACCTCATACATGGAAGACAAGGTTGCCAAAGCATCCGCCATTTGATTCTCATCTCGAGGAATATGATGCAGCTTAACTTTGTTGAAAAAAGTTAGCAAACGTCTTGCGTAATCTTTGTAAGGAATCAAGCCGGTGTGGCGAGTTTCCCAATCTCCATTGATTTGATTGATCACAAGAGCTGAGTCTCCATAAATGTCGAGGTTCTTGATCCTTAGATCAATGGCTTCCTCAATTCCCAGAATACAAGCTTCATACTCCGCCATATTGTTTGTACAGTCGAATGAAAGTCTTGCAGCGAAAGGGAGATGTTTGCCCTCGGGGGTGATGATAACTGCCCCAATTCCATTGCCATAGACATTGACAGCTCCATCAAAGATTAACTTCCATCTAGATTCGGGATCTGGACCTTCGCCGAATAGTGGCTCGTCATAATCCTTCATCTTTAGATACATGATTTCTTCATCGGTGAAGTCAAACTTGATTGGTTGATAATCCTCGATTGGTTGATGAGCCAAATGATCGGCAAGAATGCTGGCCTTGATAGCTTTTTGAGTGTGGTATTCGATGTCATATTCTGATAACAACATCTGCCAACGGGCGATCCATCCGGTTAAGGCGGGTTTTTCAAAGATGTACTTGATTGGATCCATTTTGGATATCAACCAAGTAGTATGATTAAGCATGTAGTGGCGAAGACGCCTAGCAGCCCAAGCTAATGCACAACAAGTCTTCTCGAGTAGAGAGTATCGGGACTCGCAGTCCGTAAACTTCTTGCTTAGGTAGTAGACAACGTGTTCTTTTCTACCGGTCTCGTCTTGTTGCCCGAGTACACAACCCATGGAGTCCTCCAATACGGTTAAGTACATGATTAAAGGTCTTCCTTCGACTGGAGGGATAAGTATTGGAGGTTCTAGCAGGTACTCCTTGATGCTGTCGAAGGCTTTCTGGCAATCTTCTGTCCATACTACTTCTTGATTTTTGCGAAGTAGCTTGAAGATGGGTCCACAAGTGGCTGTCATGTGGGATATGAATCTAGAGATGTAATTTAAACGTCCTAGAAATCCCCTTTCTTGCTTCTCAGTTTGAGGAGCAGGCATTTCTCTGATGGCCTTGACCTTGTCGGGATCTACCTCGATACCCTTTTGACTGACAATGAAACCTAGGAGTTTTCCAGATCTCACGCCGAATGTACATTTGTTGGGATTCAGGCGAAGCCGATATTTTCTTAGACGTTGAAACATCTTTAGCAAATATTCAACATGTTCCTCTTCATTTCCTGATTTGACAATCATGTCGTCGACATATACTTCAATTTCTTTGTGTATCATGTCGTGGAAGAGAGTGGTCATGCCCCTTTGATAGGTAGCACCCGCATTTGTTAAGCCAAAAGGCATCACTTGATAACAAAAGGTGCCCCATGGTGTAATGAAAGATGTTTTTTCTCTATCCTCAACAGCCATTTTAATCTGATTGTATCCCGAAAAGCCATCCATGAAGGAGAATACCTTGGATTTGGCCGTATTGTCGACCAATATGTCAATGTGGGGTAAAGGGAAGTCGTCTTTTGGACTAGCTTTGTTTAAATCTCGGTAGTCGACGCACATCCGAACTTTACCGTCTTTCTTGGGAACAGGCACTATGTTGGCCAACCACTGAGGGTATTCTGATGTAACAAGAAATGCAGCGTTAATTTGCTTTTGCACTTCCTCTTTGATCTTGAGGGCCATGTCAGGGCGAGTTCTTCTCAACTTCTGCTTGACTGGCGGACATTCAGGCTTTAAAGGTAGATGATGCTCCACAATCTCAGGATCCAATCCTGGCATATCTTGGTATGACCATGCAAAGATATCCACATATTCTTCAAGAAGCTTGATGATTCTTTCTTTGACGGATGCATCCAACAATGCTCCAATCTTGATTTCTTTCTTGTCCTCTTCAGAACCCAAGTTGATAACCTCTATTGCTTCTTCATGAGGCTGAATAGTCTTCCTCTCTTGTTCTAATAGACACTTGATTTCGTCCGGAATTTCTTCATCCTCTTCCTCTTCCGCTTCGTAAACAGGGAATTCAAAGTTGGGAGAGAGCCTAGGGTTAAGGTGTTCAACGGGTTTATGGACGTTTAGTCTGCAAATGATGGATGATTGATTTTAGTGAAATGAGCGAAAATGCAGACTTTTTGAAAATTAAAAAGAAGAAAATATACTTATGATTTTTTGGTTTTTTGTGTTACCATTTTTTCGGAAAAAGACAATAAGACAACAAAATAGAAAGGTCGTGATAAAAACGACAAATTTCATTGATGATAATAGTACTGTAAACAAGCCCTACATGAGTCCTTCTTCGCTTTGGGCAAGACGAAGGGATCTTTTTTTTTGAAAACGATAAATAAATAAACACATTACTTTGACAATTGAATAACAGAAGGAACGTCGACAGCGTCCCAATTGCGACAAACTCTTCCGGGCGTTACAGGGACATGTACCGCCTCTTCCGGCCCATCTTCAGTGATGGCATTAGTTTCTGCTGTGGAATGAACGGAACTGGCGCTATGGAAAATGTCCTTGAGCGGTTCAATGCTAGTGCTTGGTTCGGCAACTCTTGTAGTTGAAGTGAAACCCAAACCTTCTCTATGCCTATGCTCCGGAAGGCTTATCGTCTTTCCCCAACCCGGGAGTAAATCATCTCGCACTGTTCTTTGTGCACTTTCGTAAGAAGCCATGGATGCTCCGCTCTTTGTGGCACTCTCATCATCTAAGGAAAGACCTTGGAATGATGTCCCATCAACGGCATCAGCACCGATGAACGAGAAGGCCGACAGATGGCTGACTAACAGAGCTTCCTCCCCTCTCACAGTGACTAGCTTTCCATTCTTCACAAACTTTAGCTTTTGGTGAAGTGTGGACGTTACTGCTCCGGCTTCATGGATCCATGGACGTCCTAACAAACAACTGTACGCTGCTTGTATGTCCATTACTTGGAAGGTGATTTGAAATGTGTGCGGCCCGACTGTGATGGGCAGATTTACCTCTCCAATTACTGATTTTCTTGAGCCGTTGAAAGCTTTAACAACCACCCCACTTGGCCTCATGGGGGTCCCCTGGTAAGAAAGCTGGTCAAGGGTTGTCTTGGCCATTACGTTCAATGAAGAGCCGGTATCTACAAGTACGTTTGATAAAGCATCCGACTTGCAGTTTACCGAGATATGTAATGCCAAATTGTGGTGCCTTCCTTGCTCCGGGAGTTCCTCATCACTGAAGCTTAAGTTGTTACATACAGTGATGTTTCCGACAATCCCCCCGAATTGGCCAAGGGTTATATCGTGCTCCACGAAGGCTTGGTTCAAAACCTTCATCAATGATTCTCTATGTGCTTCGGAGTTTAACAGTAAGGACAGCATAGAGATTTTCGAAGGTGTTTGCAACAACTGGTCCACAACCTTGTATTCGCTTTTCTTGATTAGTTTCAAAACCTCATCAAGATCCGAATCGGCATTTGCCCCACTGGATTGACCTACATCTTTGTTTGTGCAGGGGTCTTGGGTTTGCCTTGGTTCAAATACCGGGGTACTGACCTTTTCTTGGACTACTATGGGAAGAACCCGTCCACTCCTTAGCACCTTGCTACTGTCCGTGATATTACCGACAGGGGCTAAGGGAGGAATAGGTACCTCTTGACCTTCATTCACCATGGTTGCAAGGTATTTGTAAGGAACTGCCTTGTTGGAAGTATATGGGGCAGGCCCTGGTAAGCATATTATGAGAGGAGTAGCGGCAGGCTTCTGGCTGCTGGGGGCTAACTCCAAGTAATCCGGGATATTAAATTCCGGGATTATAACACATATGCTTTTGTCCTTTTTTGTGACAACAAGCTCCTTTTTGTCCAATAGTCCTTGTATGTCATTTTGGATTTTCATACATCCTTGAGGACTCACTGAGCATTCTTCGCAACTAGCATGATCGTGCTCGAACATGGCTGCCTTACACATCTTGATGTGCAGTGGAACTAGAGACGTCTTGATGTCTTGGGCCTTCAAAATAGGGCTGGCTCCTTGACATTCTTGAACCATGTTGATAGAGGAGACATGGTTTGGCAGCGGGTTAGTTTGGACATTTGGGTTTGAGTCCTTGAAGGTCAGCACTTTAGTACGGACTAGTCTTTGGACCTCACTTTTGAGAACAAAGCAACGTTCAATGTCATGGCCTGGTGCCCCTTGATGGAATACACAAGTAAGGTCCGGGCGATACCATGCAGGTAATACATTTGGTACGGGAGGAGGTGCTCTTGTTTGTACGAGGTTTCTCGCAAGTAAAGCCGGGAGCAAATCCGCGTACTTCATGGGTATCGGATCGAATGCCGCTCTTGGGCGATTCTGATGGTTGAAGGGCTGTTGAGGTGCTTGAGGTCGGAACTGCTGCTGACCTTGTGGGCGGGGCTGTTGATAATATGGTTGTTGACTTTGTGGATGTTGTTGTTGTTGATATGATGGTTGATATTGAGGGGGAGGCCTTTGTGGGACCTGAATCTGGTAGTTTGGAGGTGTTGAGATGGTAGGTGAAATGGCAGAGATATGTGGATATGCTGAGTACCCTTGATGAGGTCCTCCATGGCCAATCATGCCGATATCTTGCTCTTTCTTCCTTGGGTAGCCACCCCCGAATCTCTTAGTGCTGCTTGATGGAGCACTTTCTTTCACTAAGCGTCCCTCTCGGACCGCATCCTCCAAACGTACGCCCATGCTTACCATTTCGGTGAAGTCACTTGGCGCACTCGCAACCATTCGTTCATAGTAAAAGGAACCAAGAGTATTCAAAAATATCTTGGTCATTTCCTTTTCTTCAAGAGGCGGGCTAATCTGGGCCGCTATCTCTCTCCATCTTTGTGCGTACTCCTTAAAGGTCTCTTTGTCCTTTTGGGCCATGGCCCGGAGTTGGTCCTGGTCCGGGGCCATGTCCAAATTATATTTGTATTGGCGGACAAACGCCTCTCCCAAGTCATTGAAGGTTCGAATTTTGGTACTATCCAAACCCATGTACCACTTTAAAGCGGCACCGGTTAAGCTATCTTGGAAATAATGGATAAGCAGCTGATGGTTGTCGGTTTGCGTTGACATCTTCCTTGCGTACATTACCAAGTGACTTTGCGGGCAAGTATTCCCTTTGTACTTTTCAAAATCCGGGACCTTGAATTTAGGAGGGATCTTGACATTGGGTACAAGGCAGAGATCATGAGCGTCCTTCCCGAATAAATCTTTCCCTCGGAGGGCCTTAATCTCCTTTTGCATCTCATCGAATTTTTCGAGGAAATCGGCCATCCTATCCTGGGCACCTAAACTTTCGGCACGAAAGATAGGCCCGTGATCATGTTGAGTGGTATGGACCACTGGCGTTGTGAAGGCCACAGTAGCCCGAGGGAAGGTAATCTCGGGTTGAGATACCGGAGCTTCTAGGAGAGTAGTGGGAATTGGGATAGACTCTTCACCAAACTCAAAAGGCATGCCCCACGTACAACCGAGGGGTTTAGAGTGTTGTGGAGCATTGACATGCAATGTTGAAGTTGAAGCAAATGCTGATGCTTGTTCTTGAGAACTGGAAGGAGGAGGAGGTGTCGGGATTTGCGCGGCAGCTAGTAGCTTCACTAACTCCGTTAGTTTTTCCATCTCCGTTTTCATAGATGTTAGTTCTTCACGAAGCTCGTGATTCTCTTGCTCTAAATTCTCCATTTTCTTCTTTAAGGCTGCTCGAGTGTTGTAGGCGTGAGTTGCTTCAAGACGATGAGCCACTTCTCTTTATGGGAAGACGTGTAGTGTTGCGGAGAAAATGCGAACACTGAATACTCAATTCGGATTATGAGAAATCCTGAGGATAAGAGAAAAAAAGGAAATGAGTTTTGGACTCGAAGACGGACATATGCATGATAATGAATGATGTTAATGTAAATGCGTGAAAAATTTTATTTTGTCTTGCTTTATAGGAAATTAAAAGTGCGCAATTAATATTAGCAATAAAAAATATTAAAGGCCAAGAAAATAATATTGTCCAAAATATATTTATTTGATTGAATAACATTGAGATTACAAAGGGTAATTAATGCTAATACAATCAAATAGCTGCTCGCTTTTCGGCCTTGTCCATTTCCTCCCTATAGAAGTCTAAAGTGTCCTTGCAGAACTTCATGAAGGTCTTGACCTTCTTAGGGATGTCAAAGTATGGCATGACTAGCTCGGCCTTGGCTAGTTTCTTTGGAAGTTTGGCGATGACCATGTTGGAGAACGCGACCAATCTTGTGAAGTCTTCACTTAATCGGGTGGCGTCTTGCCATACAAACTCGATCACTTCCTTGCGCTGAGCTAGCTGGATGTTTGCACTTCTAATCTCATCAAGGAGTCGTGCAATGTGGTTTCCATGCTCTCTTGCAATCTTGTCGAAGTACTCTTCAAATTTCTTGATGTCCGCTTCGAGGCGATTGCATTGTAGCTTTCCTTGATGAGAAAGGCTTTCATATCTTTGCCTTTGGACGTGTTCGGCTTGGAGCTGCTCTTTGTAGTCCTTGACGACTACTTGGAGTTGTTGATCTTTCTCTTGAAACTTCAACCTCCACTTCTTTTGAGCTTCGATGGCTAGCTCGCCGAATTTTTTGAGTTCTTGGTTGGAATGCAAGACTCTTTCCAACTCCTCGTCCTTGGCTATAAGATTGGAATCCGCGCTAACCAAGCCACCTCCGATCCACTCTCTTTTCCCCTCGGAGATTCTTAAACGTTTTTCACATATTAGAAGAGAATTTGTTGCTTCGTCACGAGATCTCTTCATCCTTGTGGTTTCTCCTAAAGCTTGGAGGTGCTTTAATTCTAGTTCTCCATTTTTGTTTTGGAGTTCTCGAATTTTAGCTTTGAGTTCCTCCGCTTCTTTGTTGGGAATGGTTGTGGTCGGCTTAGGTGTATGAGGTTTAGGAGGGCATATGACCCCGAAGGGTAACTTGATTGCTTTGACCCTCTCCTTCACCCATTGAGTATATAATGGCTTGGCCACACAATTCCTCTTTCCAACCTTTCCTTTGTGCATTTGATTCCAAGCTCCTCGGATTCTTTCTAGCAAAGCCAAGTCTTGATCTCCCTCTCTTAAGAAGAAAGGTTCTAGCAAGAGATCACCGGGTTTGTCGTCCATGGGATAGCCTAGCTGGCGAAGAGAGAGGACCGGATTGTAATTAATACATCCTTTAGTACCAATGAGGGGTACATTAGGAAAATCCCCACAACTTAGGATAATTTCCGGGTCCTCTAAATTCGGAGAAAACCAATGGATGTCTTTCTCGGTGAGAGCTAACATCCTTTGCGACCATTTGAGCTTGGCCCGATTCTCCACAAAGTCCCGACTTCTCGGCATATGAGACATTAACCATATGTGCACTAGAGGGGTGCAGCAAGAAATTATGCCTCCTTTCCCTTTTTCATGCCTAGCATGAAGTGAGTGATAGAAATCCGCTAGAAGTGTAGGCACGGGATTCTTCGTTAAGAATACGCCTATGGCCGGGAGATCTATGATATTTTCCATATTAGGGAACAAAACTAGCCCGTATATCAAAAGAGCTAGGATTGCGTTGAATGCTTCTCCCTCTTTGTTGGCCAATGAGCTTCGAGCCTTAGCCTCCAAAAATTTCCTTGTAAAACCCTTGGTATTTCCTCTAATTTCCAAGTACGGTGCTATTTCTTGGATACCAAGGTGCAAAGATTCGGCGATGGCCTCTAGAGTAGGATCTTCCTTTAAACCGAGGTAAGGTCCATGACCTTTCAAATTGCATCCCGAAATCCTCTCAAATTCCTCCAAGGTAGGGGCTAATTGGAAATCTTGGAAAGTGAAGCATCGGAGAGGCGGATCAAAGAATTGAGCTAAGGTGGTTAAGGCCACGGGATCTATCTTCACGGGCAAGAGATCAAGTATCAAACCATAGCTTGCTTCAAAGTTGTTCTTGTCGACCAAAGAGAGCCGTTGACTTAAAGCTAGCAAGCCCTCCACTTTAGGAATTTTGACCTTGAAAGGAAATGTATTTCTTTTTCCGGAATCCATATCTCTTTTTGCTAATTTTTGATTGCTTTTAAATTTCCTATAAAGCAAGATGACGTGCAAAATTATTTTCCATGAATACAAATGTATGGTATGCATATGTATGTATGTATGTATGTTCAAAATTTCCCCCATCCTCACGTGTAGGCTCAAAAGGTGAGATTTTCTAAAAGGTCCCTAGAGATCACGGACCTCACAAGGAACTATTGTCGTCAATTGCAAATGCTCGCAAGACCTCAATATATTCCAAGTGAAATCTACTCTAGGCGGGGTTTTCGCATCTTCCCTTCAAGACATACGTCAAGTGGGCCTCCGCTACGCAACCCCATCCTATCTTAATTTTTTCTCAAAGCTCGGGAATAGAGCCTCACACGTCCGGCATTAACCCGAACAATGTGGAGTAACACCGCTCAAGTAACCCCACAACATATATAATATGAATATAAAGCAATATGAGACAAATACATATAAAGCAAGAAAAGATAAACAAATAATGATGATAAGGCATAAGCGTGCAAGCAAAATAAAAACATTTTAGCCTAAAAGCCGACTAAGATAGGCTTGACTTATCATACACGAAAACAAAGTGTTTAAGTGTGGTCCCCAGTGAAGTCGCCATTTTTGTCACGTCGAATTTCGGATGTCAAGCTATTGACTAGCATTGAATCACTAAATTTAAATCACGACTGAACTTTTAATTTTTCGGGGAAAAAGGAAAAAAGTTCTAAATTACCTTGAAAAAGATTTTAGGTTCGAAAGTCGATTATGCGAGGGGAAGGTATTAGCACCCCTCACATCCGCTGTACTCAACGGGAACCTCTTAGTTGATTTAGGCTAAAAATGTTTTTTGACGTTTTGCTTGCATGCTTAATCATATATATATATAAAGGAAAAAAGAAAATATAACATGAGGTGAAGAAAGAGATAAAAACAAATGAAAGCGGAAAAAGAAAAAAAGATTTTTTAATAATGGGCTTGACAAGATGTCGATCTTGCTCCTACGTATCTCCCGGTAGTCGGAGAATTCAAAGCTTACGTAGTTCTTGAAAAAAGTTTGAAGACGCACAAAGGCGTGAAACGTTTGAATGATAAAGGAAACAAGCGCACATTAAGGCGATAAACTCGCACAAGGCGTAAAAGGACGAACGCACATTAAGGCGATAAACTCGCACAAGGCGTAAATGTTTTGAATAAAATAAAAGACAAACGCACAGGGGCGTACAAAAGCTTGAAAATAAAAACAAACGCACGGAGGCGTTAAATTCGCGCAAGGCGTAAATGTTTAAAATTAACGCGCAAAGGCGCGAAAGGTTCGGATTGACCACAAGGGCCAAAACTGGTGAGTTGGATTCACTTTGAAAATAGAATGACGATTGTCCGAGCAACGAGACATACGTCAAGCATTCGTACAACCGGGGAAAGAAGAGACATACGTCAAACCACCCTTTTTCATTCAAGTTTTGTTTGAATTTAAAAAACGTATTTTTGGGGAAGCTAGAAAAGAATGACGATCGTCTAAGCAACGAGACATACATCAAGTGTTTATCCGATCGGGGAAAGGAGAGACATACGTCAAACCACCCTTCAAGTTTCGCTTGAATTTTAAGAAAATGTACTAACTAAAAAAAAACGCTCGTTTTTAGAACTCAAATAAAAAAAGAATTAATTGTTCAAATTAGTTGTTGCAACCAAAATGAACAAGTTTGTTACTTAATAAAAAAAGAAAATGTTTTTTCCTTTTGTGGTTTTGATTTCTTACTTGGAGTTAAAAAGAAAATAAATGTGATAAAATACACTAAACGCGAGGAAATAAAAACGATTGTGGGATTAAGATAAAAAGATTTTTTGATGGATTGAACTATAAAAAATAAAAAAACAATGCATATTTATATATATATGTTCCTAAATGTATATGCTAATAACATAAAGAAAAGATGCAAAATAAAATGAACAAAATAGAAATAAAAAATGCATGAGATAATATGATAGATAAATAAATAAATGAGATGTTAAAAAAACAATAAAACAATAAAAGGAAATAATAATAAAAAGAAAAAAATAAAATTTGCAAAGAAAATAAAAGAAATAAAAATTAGGGAGGTGTAAAAAATAAAACTGGGGGTACTAGTAGCAAAAAATAAAACAGATTGGAAGAGAAAGGGCCCAAAATGTATTGGGCCTGCGTAAATTAATCTGGGCCGTCTGATTAATCAGACGGCCCTGATCTGATCACAGGAAAAAATAAGCAGGGCCACACGATCTGAAATCAGAGGGCCAGGAAGGCGTGGGTGTACGCTAACACGTACACCCTCTCACACTGAATCAGGGAGGGGTATTTAAACCCCTTCCCTTCACAAAAATTTTCATTTTTCAAGTTTTCTTCTCTCTCTTCCTCTCATTCTCAAAACCGAACTCTCTTCTCTCTCCCCTCTCTCCTCTTTTCTTGGCCGCCAGTGAGGGTTCCGGCGTGGTGGCCGCCGGCCTACGCGGCGGCACCACCGCGCCGGAAAGGAAAAAACCTTATTTTTCAAAAAAAAGCCTCTTTTCCTATATCCTTTTTCCTCCTAATGCTAAATCCGGCCTTGGATTTCTCAAAAAATCTCTCAAACACTCTAGATCTAGGTTTTTAAACACAAAAAAAAATTATCTTTTTTTTTTTTACCTTTGTGATTCGGTTTGCTCTTTTTGGTTGTGCTTGGCCGTGTGTTGTGCTTTTGAGTGGCTGGGTTTGTGTTTGTGCGTGTGTATGCGCTGGGACGTGGGTGGTGTGTGGGTTTGTGTGTGTTGGTATGTGTGCGTGTTAGTGCTGGTGTGTGTGTGGTTACGTGATGCTTGTGTTGTTTTTTTGCTGTGTTGGCCTTGCGTTTTTGTTGGATGTGTGCGTGAGTGTTTGTTGGTGCTGGGACGTGAGTGCTTGTTAGGTGGTGATGTGCGTTTGTGTGGGTGTGTGGCTTGCTGGTTTGTTGAGTTTATGTTGGCTTGGAAGCTTTTGTTGAGTTCCTGGAAATGTTTTTTGTGTTGGTTATTTGCTGTGGAAAAAGATCTGTTTTGCTTTAAAATTTCTTCTCAAAAATTTTTTTTTTTGTGTTCTGTTGATTCTGTTTTATAGAGGAAATTTAAGCTGCTTGTCATAGATTAAGATAAGCTTGCAAGTTGTTTCCTGCAAAATTTTTGGATAGAATTTGAGCAAGCATTTATGTGGGAAGTGATTTGCTGGATTTTTTGAAGATTTTGTGATGATTTCTGGATAGGATTTGAGGGTTTGTGATGATGAAAAACCCAGTGAAATGGGGCGCTGCAGTGTTGGCCTGGCTATGTTGGACCATTGACTTGGACTTTGACTTTGGACAAAATACAAAAAATAAAAAATAATAATAATAATAATAGTAAAATAATAAAAATGATAATAATAAAAAAAGAAAAAAAAATAAAAAATAAAAATTAATGATAATAATAAAAAACTGAAATTAAAAGTAAAAATAAAAAGTAATAAAAAAATAAAATTAATAAACGAAACAAAAATTGACATGAGGTATTTTAAAATACCTCCCTGCCGAAATTTCGTCTGAAACGACGAAAATTCTCGGCCCTTTTTTTAAAAAACGAGAAAAACGAGACAATGAGTAAAACGAGGCGAAAAATGGGTCAAAAAATGGGGTATGACAACATTAAAAGGGAAAAATAACCAAACTAAAACATGGAAATGTAAAAGTAAAAACATAGGGAAATGTGCATCAAAATGCACTGATCAAATTCCCCCACACTTAAACTTTTGCACTCCGAGCAAAAATTAAAAATTCAAGACAAAGAAACTTCAAAACAAAAAATGAAACGGAGCATGCAAACTCAAAAGTTATCAGGACACAAGATGCAAACACCCTTCTAAGTCTAAGCTTCAAGACATGGCATTAGCGAGAAATTCAACTGTGACATTCAAAGTAAGTATGGAAAACAGATTACCAAAAAGTACATCAAAAGTATCAAGATCCTCACAAGATAAACTGTTTCCACTCAACTCTCAAGTGTTTAGGTTAGTGTTTACACTCAAAGCACAACATGAAAGTTAGTACTACCATAAGCTTGAAAAGACTCTAACATTCACAAATTGAAATACATTGCACACAAAGATCAAAAGGACTTTTATTATGGTTGTAACTTGGCCAAGGTCAGGGTGAGATATATCCTACGGGGTACTAAGTTAAAATTCAAAGAGCTAAAAGAGGATTGAAGAAATTGCGGGAGTTGAACTACAAAACATCTCAAAAGGAAATTCTATTGAACAACAAACTTACAACTTAATTCTCTTCTCTTTTTTTTCTTTTATTCTCTGTTTTTTTTTCCAGAAGGATTAAAATTGACATCCTTCTCTATTTTTTCATTTTTTTTTCTTTTCTTTTGCTTTTCTATTTTTTTTCTGCCAACATCATAACAACATCATCATAAGCATAATGTTCAACCCCGCACAACTCCATACAAGACTCTTCTAACCCCTTGAATAGGGTGATATATTGTTTTTCACTTTTCGGCTTGTAATGAGTTTTAAACACAAAAAAGGATGATAGGCTCAAAGGGTTTTCCAAACAAGGGATAATATTGTTAAGGTTGGCTTTTTGGCTAACAGGTTAAAAATAAAACAAAACAACATGCCTTTATCATTTCAGTGTGCACAAGTAAACAAAAAGTTTCAACAAGAGTCAATTCAAGTTCTAGAGACTAACAAACATGAGTGAAATCACACAAGAAAGAAAGAGATGGATTTTTTTATGTTATCCATTATTAGGCTCAAAATCTCACAAGGTTTAGTGATCTATCACTAGTGATGTACAATTTAGAGCTTAGTTAAACATATATACCAAGAATGTACAAAAAGAGTAAATCACATCACACCACAAGTCTTTCGACAAAGAACAGAGAGAATATTCACAGATGTAGCAAAATAACTAACAAGAAAGCATGCAAATTCCATTTTTTTTATTCAAAAAAATAAACATAAAAACAAAAAAAAACAAACAAAAATAAAAACAAAAGGAAAACAAAAACAAAAGGTTCCCTCCCCCACACTTAAGACATACATTGTCCTCAATGAAAAGAACTCAATTATAAAGTAAGAGTGAGAGAAAGGAAAAAGTGCTCCCTGGTCAAGTTGCAGTGTAGTTGGGCACTTCCAAAGAATGCTCTTCTATGGCAACATCTTCAGGCACATAACTCTCATGGAATATCTTAAGGCGCTGCCCATTAACCTTGAAAACCTTGTCAGTACCTGCACTTTTAATTTCTACTGCACCATGAGGGAAAACATTAGTAACAACAAAAGGGCCAATCCATTTGGATCGAAGTTTCCCAGCCATAAGCTTAAGGCGGGAGTTAAACAGTAAAACCTGTTGGCCCACAGAAAATTCCTTCCTAGAAATCATTTTATCATGGAAGTGCTTAGTTTTCTCTTTATAAATCCTAGAGCTTTCATAAGCCTCTAGTCTAAGCTCTTCCAACTGTTGTAATTGGAGTTTTCTTTCAATACCTGCTTGTTGCATCTCCAAATTACAACTTTTCACCGCCCAATAAGCACGGTGTTCTATCTCAACAGGAAGATGACATGCCTTACCAAAAACAAGTCGATAAGGAGACATCCCAATGGGTGTCTTGAAAGTTGTTCTTTGAGCCCAAAGTGCGTCTTCTAGACAACGGCTCCAGTCTTTCCTGTTTGGCTGCACCATTTTCTCTAAAACCTGTTTGATCTCCCTGTTTGAGATCTCAGCTTGCCCATTAGTTTGTGGGTGATATGCAGTAGAGACTCTGTGCACAACTCCATACTTCCGGAGTAAAGCTTCCATGGTGCGGTTACAGAAGTGAGTGCCTTGGTCACTTATGATAGCTCGGGGTATCCCAAACCTGCAAAAGATATTGGACCTAACAAAATCTACAACAACTTTTGAATCATTAGTCCTAGTGGGGATAGCTTCTACCCACTTTGAAACATAATCAACAGCAAGTAAAATATAGAGAAAACCAAATGATACAGGAAAAGGACCCATGAAGTCGATTCCCCATACATCAAATACCTCACAGAAAAGCATAGGTTGCTGAGGCATTTCACTCTTACGAGTGATGGCTGTACCTGCTATCTGGCACTCTTTACAAGTGCGGTAAGTCTCATAAGCATCTTTAAAAATAGTGGGCCAATAGAAACCTGAGTCTAGGACTTTCCTCGCAGTCCTTTGAGGACCAAAGTGTCCCCCGACTTGAGATGCATGAGAAAAATGCAAAATAGATTCAATCTCATAGTCGGGGACACATCTCCTAATCACCTGATCACTACCAAACTTTCAAAGATATGGATCATCCCAAACATAATATTTGGCATCACTCTTGAGTTTGTGAATTTGTGCCTTGGATGCACCTGTAGGAAAAACACCAGCAACAAGATAATTAACAATATCAGCAAACCAAGGGGTGATCCCATGCAAAAGTAAAAGCTGCTCATCAGGAAAGTCATCCTGAATGGGAAAAAGATCTTCATCTCTCTCTATTCTGCTCAAGTGATCAGCCACTAAGTTCTCAGCTCCACTTTTGTCTTTAATCTCTACATTAAACTCTTGGAGCAACAACATCCACCGAATCAATCTCGGTTTTGCATCCGGCTTCTTCAACAAGTACTTTAGAGCTGCATGGTCAGTAAAAACAACAACCTTAGTACCTAGCAAATAAGATCTGAATTTATCAAGAGCAAAAACAATAGCTAGAAGTTCTTTTTCAGTGGTAGTGTAATTTGACTGTGCAGAATCTAAAGTCCTAGAAGCATAGTAAATAACATGGGCAGCCTTGTCAACTCTTTGTGCAAGGACAGCCCCAACAACATAATTAGAAGCATCACACATAAGCTCAAAAGGGAGGGTCCAGTCAGGGGGCTGGATTATGGGAGCGGAGGTCAATGCTTTCTTCAAGAAGTCAAATGCCTTTTTGCAATTGTCATCGAAGTTGAAAGTGACATCATTCTTCAACAAGTTTGACAGCGGAAGAGCTATCTTGCTGAAATCCTTAATGAAGCGCCTGTAAAAACCTGCATGACCAAGAAAAGAACGAATCTCGCGAACGCAAGAAGGGTAAGGCAGTGTAGAAATCACATCTATCTTAGCGGGGTCAACAGAAATTCCTTTTTCAGAAATTATGTGACCAAGAACAATTCCCTGCTCAACCATAAAATGACATTTTTCATAATTTAAAACAAGGTTAGTTTCGATGCATCTTTCTAAAATCAAACTTAAACTGCTCAAGCATGCATCAAAAGAGGAACCATATACAGTGAAGTCGTCCATAAAGACTTCCATGCAATTTTCAATGAAATCAGAAAAAATGCTAATCATGCACCGCTGGAAGGTGCCAGGGGCATTGCAAAGACCAAAAGGCATCCTCCTGTAAGCAAAGGTACCGAAGGGACAAGTAAAAGTGGTCTTCTCTTGATCTTCAGGTGCAATATGAATCTGAAAGTAACCTGAAAAGCCATCAAGAAAACAATAATGTGATTTACCAGCCAGCCGTTCAAGCATTTGGTCGATGAACGGTAAAGGAAAGTGATCCTTTCTAGTAGCCTGGTTCAATCTCCTGTAGTCAATGCAAACTCTCCAGCTATTCTGAACTCTAGTGGGAACAAGTTCATTCTTTTCATTTTTAACTACTGTAAGTCCAGATTTCTTAGGTACAACCTGCACTGGGCTTACCCACTTACTGTCAGAGATAGGATAAATGATACCTGCTTGCAAGAGTTTTGTTACCTCTTTCTTCACAACATCAAGAATCAAAGGATTAACATTATAACAATCTCAAGTGTTAGAACCTGAATTACGGTAGACCGACTCAAAAGCGATTAGTTCTCCATCGTTCTTGCAAGCGTAAGAAAAATATCAAAAATCGTGAATAGTGAATAATATGAACAGTATGCGGCTCTAGAGTTTTAACAGAATAAGGGTTTCACAATCCGAACCGGATCGGACAATACAACCCAAGCCCAAAACTAACGACCCAAAACTAAAATAAAACTAAAGCTGCAACTTCAATGGATTTTCTGGCCCTGCTACAGTCCGATTCAGTTCTCGACTTCTGAATGAAAGTCGTAGCTCTTTCTCTTAGCTTTCCGTCGACTGGTAGAACGCCTCAATCCGATTCCCGTAGCTCCAGTTATGAATTTATTCGCACAGACTGTTAAAGCTGAAAATAAAGTGCGAAAATTAAATAAGTGTAAAAATAAATTAAATTATAAAAACACATTAAAAGGGAAAAATAACCAAACTAAAACATGGAAATGTAAAAGTAAAAACATAGGGAAATGTGCATCAAAATGCACTGATCATGGAAACTACATCATCTGAATATGATTCTGACTTTGAGAATGGCGATGAGGTATTTTCTGAACTTACTCTTGAAGATTTAATCACTGCCATTAAACATTTGCTAAGAAATTTTTATAGTAAATCAAGAAGATTTAAATTTTTCCAAAAACAACACAAAATTCTTTTTGAAAAAGCTTAAGTTTTGGATGAAGAGGTTGGGATTCTTAGAATTGATAATAGTATTTTAAAAGATCTCAACCCTCTTATATCTAGTGTAACTCTGATAAGTAAGATATTGCTTTTCAAGAGTTTATTTCTAATGGTATTGATAGAAGTAAGATGACTTCAATGATTTGTGGTGTCAGTAGGAAAAAGCAAAGAAGTTTTGGGTATACAGAAGATGAACCTAACATATAAGTTCATAGTGTGGAAACTCCAAGGCATACTTCTTGTTCATACTGCTTCAAGAAAGGACATGATAAAAAATTATGTTCAATGTTGAAAGCTTTTAAGCTGAAAGCACTGAAAAAGGATAAGTCCTTCCAAACTAACCCCAAAGGACCCATGAAGATATGGGTATCTAAGTCTGAAATTGTGCATGTTTCATATATGCTTAGCAACAGAGTTCAAACACCTATCATGGTTCCTGAACAGTGGTTGTTCACAACACATGACTGGAGAAAAGCATATGTTCCAAACCCTAACTCCAAAAGAGGGAGGAACTATGGGATTTGGAGGAAACCAGAGAGGAAAAATTATTGGTATGGAGACTATTGATTATTCTTTTTTCCCTCTATTCATAATGTTATGATGTTAGATGAACTGAAACATAACCTATTGAGCATAAGTCAATTATGTGGGAGTGATTATGAAGTGGTGTTTGATAAGACTAACAGCAGGGTCATCAATCCCTATGATAAGTCCACATTCTTCAAAGGAAAGAGGAAATACAATGTTTATAAAATGAATTTCTCGTATTTGATGAACAAAAGTTTGTTTGTCTTTTGTCAATGATTGATGAAAAATGGACATGGCACAGGCGTTTAGTTCATGCTAGTTCGAGATTAATCTCTAAACTTAGCAAGATAAAACTTGTCAAAGGCCTGCCAGGTATGAAGTATGTGAAGCATGCCAAAAAGGATAAATTGTTAAATCTTCTTTTAAACTTAAAAACATTGTCTCAACCTCCAGACCCCTGGAACTTCTTCACATCGGTTTGTTTGGACTAGTAAGTACTGCACCTATTAGCGGGAATAATTATGGACGAGTCATAGTTTATGACTACACCATGTGGACTTGGGTAAAATTTCTGAGATGTATGGATGAGTATATTTTGTGTTTAGTAACATCTATGATCTAGTGCAAAATGAAAATGATTTAAAGATTTTAAAAATCAGAAGTGATCATGGTGGTGAATTTGACAATGAGTCATTTGAATCTTTTTGTGAAAAAACATGAAATTCTTCATGATTTCTCTTGTCCACATCAAAATGGGGTTGTAGAACCAAAAAACAAATATTTACAAGAAATGACAAACACCATGATTCATGAAACCAACTTGACTAAGCATTTCTGAGCAGAAGACGTAAACACAACATGATATGTTCAAAATAGAATTTATATCAGAACTATCTTGAATAAAACACCATATGAACTCTTCAAAGGAAGAAAACCTAACATACCTTATTTTGACCTGTTTGGATGTACATGTTACATTCTAAACAACAAAGTTCATCTAAAGAAATTTTGACATTATTACCTATATTATAACTATTATATATATATATATATATATATATATATATATATATATATATATATATATATATATATATATATATATCTTTTTTTTAGGGAAACTATTATATATATATCTATAACTATAACCATATATAAAAGGCGCATACAATTTTTTTTTTTTAAACTTTTTTCTTTTTGATTTTACCCTTTATGTAAATTATATTATTTACAATTTAATCATTCTTTATTATATTAAATAATTAAAAAAATCAAATATTTATACTTTCATACAAACAATACTTTATTTTGACGTAACATATTTTTCTTTCAATTTTACTCTTCACTTATTTTTTTTTAGTCCTTCATTGCCAATCAAATAACTTAATTTTTTAAATAACCAGACAAAATATTGCATCTATCATTTCATTTAAAAGTGGAAAACGCAAGAATTTCATTTGATAAAACTGGAAAACGCTAGATAATGAATGTACGCATGTCTTGAGCATAGAAGTCCCAACATTCTCTAGGCATCCCCAACAATCCCTCTCCGAATAAGGTTAAGCTTTGTTGGGAGCCTTTTTAGTATCATTTGTTGGGAATAAATGAGTTTTACCCTTCGTTGGCCAAAACTCTTCCCTAATTCTGATGAAACTGAAACTCTCTTTTTATAAGTATAGTAAACTGAAACCTTTTTTCTTATGCCCATTCAGATAATATATGCGTATAAATGTGCTGTATATTTGTGAGTAAGATAATGTTTTGTAAACGACTAAGTGCTACGTAGTCACATATTTGGATAGGTTTCTACTTTCAGAGGAGTGGTGTTTGGCCTGGCCGAACTGTGTGCAGGTGGCTTTTATGAGGGGTTTATCTGATCATTGTCCCCTGTTGTTGTCAGTTGATGAGGAAAATTGGGGCCCTAGGCCGTCTCGCATGTTGAAGTGTTGGCAAGGTATTCCTGGTTACAGACAATTTGTTATTTCTCAGTGGAAATTTCTCCTGCTAGTGTTTGCGCCTTATCCGCAGGTATTGACTACGGTCGATGGTTGGGGCGGCTATGTTCTAAAAGAAAAATTCAAGTTAATAAAAATAGCTCTGAAGGAGTGACATGCTTCTCATGTTCAGAATTTATCAAGCAAAATTGATGCTCTCAAAATTCGTCTTTCAGCATTGGATTGCAAAGGGGAAGATGAGGTCTTGTCAGATATTGAGTTGGAGGAATATCATAGTATTACTGCAGACATTTTTTCTTTGTCGCGTGATAATACTAGCATTTGTTGGCAGCAGTCTAGGTCCAAATGGCTCAGAGAAGGCGATGTAAATTCCAGATATTTTCACTCTCTGTTGTCCGGAAGGCGGCGTCGGAATGCAATTTCGTCTATTTTGGTGGAAGGGATGGCTGTTGAGGGCGTGCAGCCCATCTGTCAGGCGGTGTTTTCTCACTTCACGTCTCATTTCAGGGCTCAAAATATAGTTAGGTCGGGTGTGGAGATTCTTCAGTTTAGGAGGTTGTCTGGTTCAGAGGGTGGTGGTTTGATCAAACCTTTCTCCGTTGAGGAAGTCAAGATGGCGGTTTGGGATTGTGACAGTTTCAAAAGTTCGGGTCCAGATGGTATTAATTTTGGTTTTATAAGGGATTTTTGGGTGGAGTTGAAGGATGACATAATGCGTTTTATTACATAGTTTCACCGGAATGGTAGATTAACCAAAGGTATCAACAACACTTTCATAGCTCTTATACCTAAAGTGGATAGCCCCCAAAAATTGAATGATTTTCGGCCTATTTCTCTTGTGGGGAGTTTGTATAAAATTCTTGCAAAATTGTTGTCGAATAGATTGCAGTTGGTTATAGGCAGTGTTATATCTGAGTCTCAGTCAGCTTTTGTGAAAGATAGGCAAATCATTTATGGTATCCTTATAGCTAATGAGGTTGTGGATAAAACCCGTAAGTGTAACAAGGAGTTACTGTTATTTAAAGTTGACTTTGAAAAAGCTTATGATTCCGTTGATTGGGGTTACCTTGACACCGTCATGGAAAGAATGTCTTTCCCTACTTTGTGGAGGAAGTGGATGAATGCGTGTGTTTGTACAGCTACGACATCCGTTTTGGTTAATGCTAGTCCTACGGAGGAATTTCCTTTAGAAAGGGGCTTAAGGCAAGGCGATCCTTTGTCCCCTTTTCTCTTTTTACTAGCGGCAGAAGGTTTGAATGTTCTGATGAAGGCTATGGTTGAGACAAATGTTTTTACTGGTTACAATATTGGTGTGCACAATCCTACTTTGATTTCCCATCCCCAGTTTGCCGATGATACACTTCTTTTGGGGACTAAAAGCTGGGCAAATGTTCGTGCTCTTCGGGTGGTTCTTGGGGTTTTTTAGTGGATGTCGGGCCTAAAGGTGAATTTTCATAAGAGCTTGTTGGTTGGGGTCAATGTTTCTGATTCTTTGTTGCAAGAAGAGGCGTCAGTGTTGAATTGTCGTGTTGGTAAAATTCCTTTCTTGTATTTAAGTTTGCCTATTGGTGGTGATCTGAGGCGTCTGTTGTTTTGGGAGCATGTTTTGTCTCGTATCAGAACTAGATTGTCTGGTTGGCGGAGTAGATTCCTTTCTTTCGGTGATCGTCTGGTTCTCCTTAAGTCTGTCTTGTCCCTTTTTGCCTGTCTATGCTCTTTCCTTTTTCAAAGCTCCATCAGGTATTATCTATTCTATTGAATCTTTATTAATAAAAATATTTTGGGGAGGGAGTGAGGATTTTAGGAAAATATCGTGGGTTGGTTGGAATAATATTTGCAAAAGTAAGGAAGAGGGTGGCTTGGTGATAAGTGCCAAAAATGAGTTAAAAATCATATTTAATTTAGGCACTTAAATAGCTTGTTTTGCAAGTTATCATGGGAAAAGCTCATAATAATCACTGATTAAATGCCAATATAGCTTTTACTTCTTTCCCCATCCATTTGTGCAGGAAAATGCAAGCCAGGACCTGAATTGAGCAAAGAACTTGAAGTGTTGAAAAAGCTGCCATCGCTACAAGCGTAAGCTTCCTCGCTACAAGCGAGCATAGGCAGGGAAAATCAGAAGGCCATCGCTAGAAGCGCAGGATTGGTCGCTACAAGTGATCCTTTTGGAGAGTCCATCGCTACAAGCGATGAACCGGTCGCTTCAAGCGACCAAGGGCAGTTTAGGCTCCATACTGACGTGGAGCATTCCCATATGCCAACAGACTTCATCGCTACAAGCAACAGGCTGGTCGCTTGTAGCGCGCGAACTTAAACTCAGCTTTATAAAGCCATTCAACACAGTCTTGTAGAGAGTTCATATATATCAGTTAGAGTTCTTTTTAGAATAGAGTTGGAATAGCTTTTTAGACAGAAAATAAGGGCTAGAAGCTTTGATCTTCAAGGAGCAAAGGTGATTGGATTGTGGAATCAACCAAAACTCTTTGGGAAATCAAGAATTTAGGTTTGTATTTTCATCTTTTCTCTACACTTTTGTAAAGCTGTCATGAGAATGAATAGCTAAATTCCCTTTGTTGGGATTGGATGCACTCTTTCTAGCTTAGGATGTAATAGTTTGATTATGCAATATATATGGTTTTAGCTATTTATGTGAATTTGAGTTTTTCTTGCCATTCATTGTCATGTTTTGATTTAAATGTTATTGACGAATACTTTTAAATCTTTGGCGAGAATAACTTATATCAAAATAAGAAAATCTAGAAATGGATTTGGGTTTTGATAATCGCATATAGTGTCGGAACTTAAAGCTTTCGGATCGTTTGATAGGTTGGGAAATCGTCTGTTAAACGATACGATCGATCTCGCAACGTCATTTGGGAAATCAATGATGTTGTCGAGCGATACGTGGTAATTTCGCTAAAACGCTAAAATTCATATGCACGATCTTTAGATTATATTGGATGCTAGAATGAGGAAGTCCGATCTCAACGCTTTTATTCCCTATTATTTGTCGCTTTATTTCTGTTTGTAAGTTCGATTAGTTTATATGCAAACAACCTTACAAACCCTTAGCTCAAAACAATACCGATTGTTGAACGGTTCGGAATAGCGCACCAATCCCTGTGGAGACAATACAAAAATACTTACCTCGTTTGTTGTTTGAAATACTGCGACAACAAAATGGCGCCGTTGCCGGGGATTGGTGTTTAGATATTTTGAGCATCGCATTAATTTTTATTGTTTTGAGCTTTTGTATATTCTTGTTAATATTTTTCTTCTCTTTTGTACATTATATTTTGTGTTTGCATTAACCCTCTTTGCAAAGCAAAGAAAAGTTCCTTGTCAGTTATTTGTGTTTCAGATTCTCAACATAGAGAAAATCATGGCTGATCATGATTATTTCAACTTCTATACTCCATACGAGTATGAATCCTATCAACAATATCAACAATATCCGTCTGAAGATGAACAAATGGAAAGAACGGAAAATATCTTGAATTTGTTCATGCAACAATCCATGATCAACATGCAAAATACCAACCACAGATTGAGAGCGTTATCAATCCAGTTGGATATTTTGCAAGTTCAATTGAATTGTCTACCAAGAATCATGGAAGTTCAGACCAACAATCAATCCACTTTGGAATTTGGAGAGATTGTTGAAGACGAGGTTGATGAGAGTGAGGAAGATGTTTGAAGGATGTGGTATTAGGGAATTAATGGAAGAATTAGAAATACCACACACCATAGAACTTCCTCAAGAAATGTCAGATTCTGAAGAAGACATAGCTGTTGATAGTGAAGAAGTGTTGGAGATTGAGAAGACGAAACAGTTTCTTAACAAGGAAGAAACTTGTGCAAAGGAGGGGGTGATAGTGAGCAAGGCCGAAATTGATTTGGTCATAGATTGCATGTGCTCCTTGCTCACCATATTCTGGATAGGGAGGTATTGGACTCCACATCAGCTATGCTTAAAGTTCATGGAATTCCTCCCACAACAAAGGGATACTAGAGCTGATGTGCGCTCCGTCTCGTTTTGGCCACCCTAACACATCAGGCGTCGAGCTAACGACGTAAAACAAGCGCTTGTTGGGAGGCAACCCAACTTTGTAAGTATTTATGTTTTATTTTAATTCTCATAATAGTTTTCACATGAAAGGAATGTGGTGCATTTCAAATTTCAAAAATTCTGCTATCTGTCATGGTCGCTACAGCGATGAATCCCATTGCTGTAGCGACGAGCTTCATATTCATCATCGCTACAGCAACAGCTGGTCGCTTGTAGCGATGACAGTAAAACTTGTCAGTACAGATTTTCAATATCACTAACACCCATTAACTTTTTGTGATAAACTTATGTTCAATTATGCAATTTATTTTATGTTGAATGAGCTTTAAATTTGTGAATCGCTATCAGATGCATGATTATGATAAAAATTGTTTGATTGCGCAAAGCCAAGTTAATTGTTTCTTGCTTTTCTAGGCGTATACTTGAATTTGAAATGAATACTTTGCATACCATTTATCTCATACAGTTTTTCGCGATAACATGCTTATTATGTGAACCACTTAGAACTAGCCTAAATGTGAGGAATCCTCAATCATTGTATATATATGCAGGAGACCGGCATATCATGTTTAACTCAGTTATTTTATGTTAAATCTATTGTTGTTTTAATTTGTATAAAAGCATTGAAATGATCAAGGCAATTTTTTGATATTGAGTGAAATACTTGACCAAATGAACCTACCCTGTGAGATGTGTGCGTATCTGTTAACCCATCTGAGCCTATTGAATCAGAATTGTTAACTGTGAACTGTCAATTTTAATAAGCTCAATTGCTTATTTAAATTGCCGGAGTTTGTAAAAAAATTCGGTTCATAGTTAATTCTTTATTGAATTCTGATAGTTGTTTTCTTGTGAACCCTTATCCATCGTTTTTATTGACCTTTGCCATAATGATAAAGGAACATTCGATTAGGGTGTCATTGAAATAAGTTGGGGAGAAAGGGAGGTTATGTTTATGTCAATGTAAGGGTGAATGTGTTAATTGATCTTGACAACAAGAAAAGCAAACCAAGAAAAAGAAAAGAGAAAAATAAATGAAAAGGTTTGCAATAATTCAAAGAAAAAGTTGTCAAGATCAATCAAGAAAAGAAAGTATGAAATTCACCAAGTGTTGTATTGGAAAAAGAAGGAAGTTTGTAATTAGATTGAATGTTCCTTTTGCTTGGCCATTTGAATTCAAATATCCCACATATGACAATTCTTTTGTAACCTAGCCCAATTACAACCCTTAAAGACCTTTTGACCAATGCCTTTTATGCTTTTAGAAATGATAATTAGATGGACACATAATTTGATTGGTATGTTAACATATTTGCCGGATGAGTGTTCAATACCCTCACAATTGAGTTCAATATGTTTATCTACTTTATAAAGAAGTGTGTTAGGTGTGGTTCATAGATAATTATGTTATTGCCTTGCATTGTATGATTTGAATTTTGTGTTTATGACTTATGTCATATTCATAGTATATATTTAGATTAATGAGAAACTTCATACTTGCCCGCGCAATCCACATTTGAATTATTGCATCTAAAAACTTTTCATTTCTTTGCATGTAATGTACTTTTGTCCAAAGCCTTGTTTTTTTCCATTTGTTTGAGTCCTTTGTTTGAGGACAAACAAAGATTTAAGTTGGGGAGTGTGATAAGTGCCAAAAATGAGTTAAAAATCATATTTAATTTAGGCACTTAAATAGCTTGTTTTGCAAGTTATCATGGGAAAAGCTCATAATAATCACTGATTAAATGCCAATATAGCTTTTACTTCTTTCCCCATCCATTTGTGCAGGAAAATGCAAGCCAGGACATGAATTGAGCAAAGAACTTGAAGTGTTGAAAAAGCTGCCATCGCTACAAGCGTAAGCTTCCTCGCTACAAGCGAGCATAGGCAGGGAAAATCAGAAGGCCATCGCTACAAGCGCAGGATTGGTCGCTACAAGCGATCCTTTTGGAGAGTCCATCGCTACAAGCGATGAACCAGTCGCTTCAAGCGACCAAGGGCGGTTTAGGCTCCATACTGACGTGGAGCATTCCCATATGCCAACAGACTTCATCGCTACAAGCGACAGGCTGGTCGCTTGTAGCGCGCGAACTTAAACTCAGCTTTATAAAGCCATTCAACACAGTCTTGTAGAGAGTTCATATATATCAGTTAGAGTTCTTTTTAGAATAGAGTTAGAATAGCTTTTTAGACAGAAAATAAGGGCTAGAAGCTTTGATCTTCAAGGAGCAAAGGTGATTGGATTGTGGAATCAACCAAAACTCTTTGAGAAATCAAGAATTTAGGTTTGTATTTTCATCTTTTCTCTACACTTTTGTAAAGCTGTCATGAGAATGAATAGCTAAATTCCCTTTGTTGGGATTGGATGCACTCTTTCTAGCTTAGGATGTAATAGTTTGATTATGCAATATATATGGTTTTAGCTATTTATGTGAATTTGAGTTTTTCTTGCCATTCATTGTCATGTTTTGATTTAAATGTTATTGACGAATACTTTTAAATCTTTGGCGAGAATAACTTATATCAAAATAAGAAAATCTAGAAATGGATTTGGGTTTTGATAATCGCATATAGTGTCGGAACTTAAAGCTTTCGGATCGTTTGATAGGTTGGGAAATCGTCTGTTAAACGATACGATCGATCTCGCAACGTCATTTGGGAAATCAATGATGTTGTCGAGCGATACGTGGTAATTTCGCTAAAACGCTAAAATTCATATGCACGATCTTTAGATTATATTGGATGCTAGAATGAGGAAGTCCGATCTCAACGCTTTTATTCCCTATTATTTGTCGCTTTATTTCTGTTTGTAAGTTCGATTAGTTTATATGCAAACAACCTTACAAACCCTTAGCTCAAAACAATACCGATTGTTGAACGGTTCGGAATAGCGCACCAATCCCTGTGGAGACGATACAAAAATACTTACCTCGTTTGTTGTTTGAAATACTGCGACAACACTTGGGAGTTAGGAGGTTGAGGGTGTTTAACATTGTTTTGCATGGAAAGTGGCGTTGGAGGTTGTTGGTGGATAGAATGGGCTTGTGGTATAGGGTGTTGTTAGCTCGGTATGGTGAGGTGAACAGGCGGTTGGAGGTAGGTGGAAGCTTGACTTTAGCGGAGGTTACTCGGTTCGGGTAGTGTACCAGAAGCTCTCTAATCAGGAGTTTCCTATTATTGATGCTTGTTCGGATTTCATCTGGCACAAACAGGTACCTTTGAAGGTGTCTATTTTGGCTTGGCGTCTCCTTCGGAATCGATTGCCAACCAAAGATAAGTTGGAGGTGCGCGACATTATTTCTTATGATAATCAGTCTTGTGTGAACAGGTGTGGTGGCATAGAAACTACACAACATTTATTTTTGTCTTGCCCCTGTTTTGGTTCTTTGTAGAGTCTTGTTCGGGGTTGGTTAGGTGTCTCATCGGTTGATCTGCAGCATGTCCAGGAACATGTTTCTCAGTTTCTTTTTTCAGCAGGTGGTATGCGTTCTCGGCGCTCTTTTTTGTAGCTTGTTTGGTTATGTTGCGTGTGAGTTTTATGGAATGAAAGGAACAATCGAATCTTCAAAAATAAGGAGAGTTCCATCCCCCAATTGTTAGATAAAGTCAAATTACATACTTTTTGGTGGATTAAAGCTAGTAATATTAATATTCGTTTTAATTCTCATTTTTGGTGGTCGAGCCTCTTTGTTTGTATGGGCATCGGCTAAGCCGTTTTTGGCTCTGTTTTTGTGATTTGTACAATTGTAAACTTTTGAGCTCTGGGTTGGTACACCTTGTGTTAATTTGGAAACTCCGTTCGTCGTAATATATTTCATTTTTGCTTGTTAAAAAAAAATCATCATTAACTAATTTAAGTATAATAATACATTTGATATACAAAAAAACTACAATAATAATACATGTACATCCTTTTTTTTTCGCACACCCAAAACAACCGGGTTAGTCATGTGTAAAAATATGATTAATTCAGTAGATGGTTAATTCAATTCACAATCAAATTATTGATTAATTCAACCATATGATTAACAACAATTTTTAACATGATCTAAACAAATCATCTATTTAGCTGAATTAACCATATTTTTCCTCACGATTATTTAGTTGTCGTAGATTTACGAAAAATGAGCTTCAATGAAACATTTTTATAAGTTGAAAAAAATTATTAATAAGATGCAATTTTTAACTACCGGAAAATTGTGAGTGTTGACCATGTGTAGTTCGTAAACAGAACTTCTTTTAATTGAGATTGTCTCAATTTTTCTCAATTGTTATATCCGAACCACAAACTCGATATCTTCTGTTTTTTTTCCTCTCATGTTTAATGGTATATATGTAACAATTAAAAGAAATTGAGAGAATTTTATTTAAAACAATCCATTCATGGAGAGCACTTAAACATACCCATATTGAAGAGATTTGACAACTATGAACTAGACTGAATAGACATGCGAAGGGAATACAGTTATACAGTTAAGATAATACATATAGGCCATGAATATTCACGGATGAACTGTTAAATGAAACTGTTTCCATTTATGGCCAAGTTTTATATCAACTATGCTTTCATTTCGATGATAACAATAAGAAATCCGAAGGATCTGTCGATGGTTGGTTTCTTCTGTGGTACAAAATCTGAGACATTACATATTCCATTTTTTTCCACGTTGAAAAATGATAGCATCTGAGGTAAGCTTAATTTAAAATATTTAACTTAGCAACATGCACCTCATAATTAGTCTTAATCTTTAAAAACGAAATTTAATAGGGCGTTAAGCCCTCTTTGTAATAAAAAACGAAATTTAAGATCAATATTTTTTAAAATCAGAGTTAAATATGTTTTTCTCTAATTTAACTTTTTGTTTTAATCTCTCTAAAATATTTATTGGATTTTTCGCCCACCACAAATTTTACATTGTCACCGTTGGTTAATGATTTTAACTCAACTCAAGCGTATCATTCAAAATTTTAAATTTTTTTTCCGCAATGTTTAGTACATTATAACATTCTCTCTTGTAAAAGTATAAATTTTTTAACAAGGATTTAGTCATATTGTAAAAGTATAAATTTTTTAACAAGAGTTTGAGATGTTTGACTGCAGAATGACAACCCAAGGTGGTCGTTGATGACCCCTCATCATATGATGATTTATGTATGTTTTTGAGTCGTTTTAATAAGCATTTGAAGATGGTTTAGAGAAGTTTTAGACGAGTTTCAGGGGAATTTTGTATTAGTCGTTCTAATTCTGAATCTTCCATAATTAGACAATTTCATAGGTATTTTAATTTGAGTCCTTTTATTGATAAATCATGTAATTAGTCAAAGTAAGACATCTCATGAAAGCTAAAGGGTGAAGATCAACGAATGTTTAGTTTTGAAGGCAATAAATTTTATCCCAAGTCCCAAGGAATGTCAAAGAAGAACACTTGAAGAATGTAAGAAAAACTACAAAATTCGCCTCAGACTATTGTCAAAAGCACCCCAGGCGCATGAGACTACACATGACACCTTTTGCTATTGTCCTAGACCATGTACAATGGTAAACACCATTCAACACCCTTCAACACACACTTTTTCAATTCCCAACACTCCACATCATTTTCTCTCTCTTCCACATAATCATTCAACACACCATTCAACACATACCCTCTCCAATAGTTTTTTCATTCAACACTCTACCCCACCACTCACTCTACCCCACCACTTTTTATTTCATATTCTTATTTAATTTTATATTTTGTTTTTATAATTACATAAAATTACAAACTAATTTAATTATAATTAAATTAAAATAATAAAAACTTAACAATTTATTTTTTAGTGTTTTTGTAAAAACAAAATTTATTTAAATAATTAATATTTATTTTCTTAAATTAAAATGCAATACAATACATTAAACACGCGGCAAACAATAACTTAAAATGCAAGACACCAAATTAAGCACACGACACAAGTAACTTAATTAGTACGATACAAATCATCTTTAATCATGAAACATTCCAAACTTTTCCCATATGTGCTTCACTAGATCTGCTTGCAATTCGCGATGAACATTTGGATCACGCAATTCGGATCTAGCACGCACATGATTTGCAAAAGCGGGTAACACCTCGGTCGAGTATGGTTGCGGTGTACTAGATCCACTTGCCTCAGATTGCTCAAAATCGGTCCAACGTTGAGCATATGTATCTCGTTCATCCTCAACAATCATATTATGTAATATGATGCATGACCTCATGATGATACTCAAATCGTCTATGTCCCACAAGCGAGCTGGTTCACGGATGATTTTAAATCGAGCTTGAAGCACTCCAAATGCACGTTCGATGTCCTTCCGACATCCCTCCTGAACTTTTGCAAATAACTTATCGGGTTCACTTTGAGGAAGTCTGATCGATTTGACGAAAGTTGGATAAGAAGGGTAGATACCATCAGCTAGATAGTATGCCATGTTATAGGGACGTTGATTCACAAAAAAATTCACACTTGGAGCCTTTCCTTGTTCCACATCATCAAACACTGGTGACCGGTCTAGAACGTTTATATCGTTCAACGTTCCCGGACATCCAAAAAAGGCATGCCAAATCCATAGATCATGAGATGCAACTGCTTCAAGAATAACTGTGGTGGTTCCCTTATCCCCCCTAGCAAATTGACCTTCCCATGCTTTAGGACAATTTTTCCACTCCCAGTGCATGCAATCAATACTCCCGATCATCCCTGGGAACCCCCGCATTTCACTTACATGTAGTATTCTTTGCAGATCATCTTGGGTTGGTGCTCTCAGGTACTCTTGCTCATACAATCGTATGATTCCTTTACAGAATCTACGTACGCACTCCAATGCTGTAGTACCTCCTATTTTGATGTATTCATCGACCGCATCTGCTGCCACACCATATGCTAGCATTCGCATTGCTGTGGTACATTTTGCTAACGGTGATATACCTTCTTTATTGGTTGCATCAACTCGTTGGGTGAAGTAGTTATCACTACTTGAAAGGTCCCCAACGATTCGAAGGAAAACATGTTTTTGCATCCGGTACCGACGACGAAACATTGCATCGTCATATGTAGGCTCATCGGCAAAGTAGTCGTCAATTAGTCTTTGGTTTGCCGCTGCATGATCTCTATTGAGATATTTTCTACTACGAGGTGCACTATCTTCCAATATTTTGTTTCGACGCTCTCTGAATCGCCTGGCCATATAAGTTTCTTCCATTTCACATTTTCGTTTGTAGGCTGCGATATCAAAAGGATATTCTGATGGATCCATTAATAGTTTTTTGTGATATTTTGAAGTAGATTGAATGAGATTTGGGATATTGGTGATTCAATGTATGTATCTATGAGTCCTTATATACAAGTACATTAAGTGGTGGACATTGACGGATTCGAAATAAGTTATTGTATTGAGTTAATACTTAGATAAGGATTGGGTGAAAAGCAAACAGTGGGGACTTGATTGAAAGTAAATTATGAAAGCCAAAAGTCACGGACAGATAAGGATTTGGATTCGGATTCCAGACAGATAAGGATTCGGATTCCAAACAGATAAGCCAAAAGTCACGGACAATTATTAAAGCAAACAGTGGGGACTTGATTGAAAGTAAATTATGAAAGCCAAAAGTCACGGACAGATAAGGATTTGGATTCGGATTCCAGACAGATAAGGATTCGGATTCCAAACAGATAAGCCAAAAGTCACGGACAATTATTAAAGCAAACAGTGGGGACTTGATTGAAATTTGATTGAAATTACTTGATTGAAATTAATCAACGGACAATTTCATTACAGCCACAATTTGATTGAAATTACACAATAACTCATACATTACAGCCAAAAGCCACATACAATTTGATTGAAATTAATTATCAAACAGCTCTTGGCTCAACATATCCAACAACTTTTGCTTCCGATCATCGAGATTCTCCTCGGAACTTAGTTTTAGATACATTTTCATTTTTTTAGCATGAGTCTTTTCTTTCATCAATTTATTAGCCTCCTGTTGCACCGACGCTATCTTGTCCAATTGTTCAAGCTCTTTCTCCTTGAATTGTTTGAATTCAGCCCACTCTTTATCCACCACCTCCAAGGCAGCTTCCTTACTTTTCTTTTTACCTTTTTTCTTAGCTGCCTCCCTACCCATTGGACGAGCAGTAGATCCTACAGAGTTTGAGCCACATGCATCACTGTCGTGAGATCTCTTGGATCCACTACTGCCTGATCCAATATTTCCTACTTGACTACCATAACGTGGTTGATCACGGAGAGCGTGCCATTCTGCCATTAAAGTAAAGTGAATATTCTTCCCACTCGCGTATAATTCCTGGGCTTTTGCCAAAATATCATTCTCCGACCAACCGCTTCGTTGCATACGCTTAGCGCTTTCATAAGCGCCAATCCATTTATTCAGTATTTTGTTCATATAATTAAAACGGTTTCGGCATGCAACACCATCCCGCGGATGATCGAATGAGCAATGCTCATTACAATACTCAGCAATTTTACCCCAATATGTTTCACCTTTCTGATTTCTCCCAACAACACTGCTTGTTCCATATTTTATCCACCCACTAATTAGCACCAAATTTTGTTCAGTGCTCCATGCTGGTTGCTGGGCTTTCTTGCTCTTAGGAGTTGAATCCTCTGGAATTGGAGTGACTTCGTTACCACTTGTCATGCCAGCAAGAGTCATTTGTGTTGAAAATTCAGGAAATTCAGGTGCACCAACACTCTGAAAGTTTTCATTTCCCATTGGCATATAACCACCAAACGGGGGTGTTTGAGATGGATATCCCATCATAGATCCATAATATGGATTAAAGTTTGGAACAGAGGATGGGTGGTTGAAATTTGGTGCAAATCCAAAATTATGCATGTTTTGAGGACGTTGGTTTGGAAATTGATTTGGATTTTGATAATTGTTGGGATTTTGGTAGCTAAATGGGTAACTAGAAGAATTCTGGGTGTTGAAATTGTTATTATTTGGATCCATTTCACTAACAACAAGTTTAAAACTTCAAAAGGATAGGTAATAGAAGGATAGTAACAAGATTAGGATACTGAAAAACTTGGTTTTTTTTTCTGTGTCCAAATCAAATGAACCAAGTCTCTATTTATAGAGGAAAAAAAATCATGAATTTTGGTAATTTTTTTTTTTTTTTTTAAATTAATTTACAATGAAATAATTGAGTTTAAATTATTAAGATAATAAAAATCCAGCGAACCAATCAGTGTGAGCCACGCGTCCGCCTTTAATCAGCATGTCAGTCTTCTCTCTCTTTCTTCTGCGCGTCACTCTCCTTGTCCCCGCGTGTTGCACACGCGCCTGATGTTGGCCAGTGGCAAGCGGCCACGTGTCCTGGGCGAGGCAATTAATCAGTGTTGAATGGTTTCAACACTTGAGTGATCCATGTCATCATTCAACAAGGCATTCAACACCATTGCAAGGCATTAATCAGTTGAATGAGGCATTCAACACCACCATTGTAGGTGGTCTTAATCAGTGTTGAATGGTTTCAACACTTGAGTGATCCATGTCATCATTCAACAAGGCATTCAACACCATTGCAAGGCATTAATCAGTTGAATGAGGCATTCAACACCACCATTGTAGGTGGTCCTATGCACCCCAGGTGTATAGCACACGCGCCCATGCTATTCGCTTTGTGTTGATTTTCCATGTGTGCCTCAGGAAAAGCCCATAATTCTATTGCAAACCCAATTGGAAATATGTTTATATAAAGAGCTCCTTGCATACAAAAATATTCATTTAGAAACTTGGCGGTTTATGGCAAAGGTAAACATCTTGAGAATTAAAGAGGAGTCTTGCTCCTCTCAGTTGTTCTAAGAGTATATTTTGTTTTTCTTAGGTTTTGTATTTACAATTACCACAAGTAACTAAACACCTTAAGATTAGAGTTATAAGATGAACCTCTATTTAATTACAGGAATTAATTAATGAAATTTCTTTATTCAATTATAATGTGAGTATATTTAATTTCCATATGTTTCAACATGTGTGCCGACTATTAACAATCCATGTGGCATAGGTATAGTAGATTGATAAGTAGAATAAACAATCCTTGTGGAGACTATTGACTTACTACTTTATTAATTGAATACTTTGGTGCAATTTCCAAATTTGTCATCAATTTTTTGACACCGTTGCCAGGGATTATTGATCTTTTCAATAAGAATATTCAATGTATTTTTTTTTATTTCTATATGATCAAAATAAATCATATAGGGACTTTAGTCATTTTTAATGGCAATTTAGAGTAAAAGTAGGTAGCTTATATTTATTTTAGTCAAGTCTTGTAAGAAAATCGTTTAAAAAGTCATGAAAGAACAAAAGACGAGAAAAGTTGTAAAGCCATGGAAATTAACTTGAACCTGACAACTCTGCGACCGAGCTATGCTTTTTTACAAGTTTATCACTGATGATGGTTGGGGCATAGTGGTTGCGGATTTTCTAGTGAGAAGAAATGGAGTAAGGAGTCAGCCAGTGCCTATCTCGCACCACGAGCTATGAGCTCCGCATCGTGAGAATGCGATTAGAAATCAAGGTGATCGACAATGTCTATCTCGCATCGCAGGCATTGAGCCTCGCATTGCAAGAATAAAAATATATATATATCGACTTTGGTTAGTCTAGTGGTTTTGACTTGAGACTTTATAGTGTGGTTCTTTCAAGGTCTCCGGTATCGATAAACTATTTTAGTAGTAACCAAAAAAAAAACACGATACTCATTAATGAGATCTTTATTAATTGTAATATTTTGATATACATTTATATACCACTATATAATATTTAATAACAGCTATTTTAATGTTTTATCTCCTTTAAAAAAAACTATTTTATTGTTTTTATCATTAACGTCCATTTTGTCACTAATTTTTTCCCCTCAAAAGAAATCTTGGTCATTAATATTTACTTACTTTTCACTACAAATAACATTGAAAATGTGCTTTGACACACGATCTGTCTAGCACAAGTCTCTTGCTTAATTTAAAAATCGGGTGTATAGATACAATAGAAATTGTTGTTAAAAAACATTATTGATAAGAATGCACCCTGTATTTTTCGTAAGAAAAATGAAATTGGAGACTGCCATTCATACTACGTGAGCAAAACGAGAAAGTGACAGAATAGTAATTTTGTTTTTTTCGTCCCATCCCTTCAATTTCTTTCTACGTGTTTCCACTGTTCATAACTTCATGTATTAAATGCCGCAAGGATTTATGTGTAATGTTTATTGACAAAAATGGACACATAGCTGACTTTAGCAAGGAACAAGAGTAAATGCTTTTTCTGTCCATTTTGACTCATTTTCTTTTACTATTAGCCACCTCATTCTTTCATTTAGCGATTTAAAGGAACTCTTATCTTATTTTAATTTATATATAATATAATATAAAGCTTAGATAAGTTGAATCAATTCATCTTATAAATTAGATCAGACTTTAGAGTTCAAAATAATACTTATTGTAGAAGTCTTAATCTTGACAACAAAAGTTGAACTCACGCTTAGGATTTTAATTGTGGTCTATATCGGTAATTGTGACCATGATATTGTTGTTGTGATAGCCTTCACAACTGCGCCACAATTATTCCGTGATCTTCAACCACACAATTGGCTCTATCATAACCACACAAAACGATTTCGGCCATGCTCGTTGAAATCTCCTCACCAAAAAATAAAATTTTAGAATTCAAAATTGCAATCAACTTATGATCTAATGAAATGTCTTACCTTTAATTGTCTTTCAACTATGTATTTTAAGCTTCTCTCAATCACTATTTACGGAGCAAACTAAAACTCTGTCATATTGGAAATTTATTTAGTGTAGTGCTGCGGCGGTACCATTTTATATTGTTAGTAAAAATTTAAAATGATTTCACGCAACAACCACATTGAAGCAATCGCAACGATCCCATCTGCAACCACGATTCAAAACTATGTCGACACCTTTAGTGAGTATGAGTCAACTTTTTACTAATTGAAAAATTTAATTCTTCTTTTAATTTTATTTTTCTTTTCCTTTTCCTTTTCCTTTTCCTTTTGGCTATATATACACGTGCCTAATGAAACAGACAAAGCAACCCCAGTTGCAGAAACTTGTCTATGTATTGGTTAGGAATAAATAGAGCGTAGAGTCTCATTCTTAGAGCTTACAATTAAGAGAAAACAAGTTAGCTATACATACAAGTAATGATGGGAAGACCACCTTGCTGTGACAAAATTGGGGTTAAGAAAGGACCTTGGACTCCAGAGGAGGATATAATTTTGGTCTCTTACATTCAAGAACATGGACCTGGAAATTGGAGATCAGTTCCCACCAGTACAGGTTAAAACAATTCATCATCACATAAAGATTTTGTTCATTTTTTCATATAAAAATATTTTATTCGTACCAAATGTTTATGAAACTCTGAATCCAAGAAATAGCTTCAGCTTTGTCTGAAGCTACTTCTTCGATTTTCAAATACTTATGTTAAGATTGTAATTGTAGACAACGATTTAAAACTATGACATATATGCTTATAGCCATATACAAACGTTGTACTTGTATGCTATTCATTAATTTTTGTTTTTCAGGTTTGATGAGATGCAGTAAAAGTTGCAGACTTAGATGGACCAATTATCTTAGACCAGGTATCAAAAGAGGTAATTTCACTGATCATGAAGAAAAAATGATAATCCACCTTCAAGCGCTTTTAGGAAATAGGTACTACCTAATCTCATCTTTTATTTCACCTTCTCTTCTATTTCCAGATTCTAAAGTTTGACAATTTTGGTGAGAAACTTTGAATTTCTTCTTGAAATGTTTAGTTCTTTAAACCAGCCAATTTGTCTTATGAACAAAAGTTTGACTTTTTATTCCCAAATTTTACACGAATTAAGTCGGTGATAATTGCAAACTGTACCGTCCTTCCATCCAAATTGTTGAATCTGAATTATAGCTCGATCTAACTATTGAGATTTGACTACTCAACAACGAAAGATCTGGACTTGAGTGAGTTTTGGATATTGTTGCAGTATAACATTCATTAATATTAAAAACTGTTCGATGAAATATGATCTGAACACTTCTCACTTTACAAGTCGATATTGTACAAGTTGAGTCATCTCACTTCAAATTCTAAGAATAAAAAGCAATGGATAGATCCCCAACATTTTTCCCATAATGAATTTAAAGAAAAAATGAATTAGATTTTTTTGCTTTAATTAATTTTCTAATCAATATTTTATAATTTTGTTTGTGACATGAATTTATGCAGATGGGCTGCCATAGCTTCCTATCTTCCACAAAGAACAGACAATGACATCAAAAACTATTGGAATACACATTTGAGGAAAAAGCTTAAGAAGATTAATCAAACAGGTGATGATAATGAAATAGAAGAAAACTCTATTCCTCAGGTAAAAGGTCAATGGGAGAGAAGACTTCAAACAGATATCCATATGGCAAAACAAGCTTTGTGTGAGGCACTTTCTCTTGACAAGCCAACACCTATTTTAGCTGAAAATCAAACATCCCCTTATGCATCAAACACTGAAAACATAGCTAGATTACTAGAAAAGTGGATGAAAAAACCCGAAAATTCGGATGAGAAAACAAATTTAGGAAACTCCTTTATGGTAGTAACAGGATCCAGTTCTAGTGAAGGAGGACAGAATACTATAGCATGCAAACAAAAAGATCAAGCATTTGATTCTTTGTTGAGTTTTAATTCCTTAAATTCTGATTGTTCTCAATCTGTGTCGGTTGAAGAAAAAAATTACTTGGCAATGGATTCTTTCTTCTTTCAATATGAAAGTAAGCCAAACCAGGAAACTCAAGTCCCTCTCATGTTTATGGAGAATTGGCCTTTTGATGATGGGGCAGCTCAGTGCAATGAAGATCTAATGAACGTTTCATTGGAGGAAAATACAGCAGGGTTGTTTTAGTAAATAGCTCAATATATATACTTCTTTTACATAATATAAGTAAAAGTGAATCCAAAAAAACTGATATATTTAGACCAAACATTGAACTAAATACTTCAATCTTGGTTGAACTACTTTTGCTTATATTTTGTATAGTTTTATATTGGAGTTTAGATTATACTGCAAACCTTTATATCTTCATAAAATGAAGAAAATTCGGCTGATGCAGTTGAAATTTGAGGTTACCGTATGTTGTGGTGACCTCAAAGTTCTTTATATCGTAGTCGCAATTTTATTTGCCGACTGAAATCTAAAACCATGATACATAATGTGTGTTTTTTTTTTTTGTGGTAGTTGAAAAATTGAATTACATACTGATAAAAAAATTAAAGAGCAATTTCAATTTTTACGGTATGTAATTCAATTCTTGTACTTTTTATCTTCTTGTTTTACATGATAAAGATCTTGTTCATAGAAGTATGGAACTACAGTTTTAACCAGGAATTTTTTTTATCAAGCTAAAAATGATATAAATGTCAAGAGCTGCCTGAACCACATACACAACCAATCTATAGAGGTTCTAGAAAAAGATAAACCTACACTATCCCTATACAATAAATGGGAAAGAAAAGGAGGGGGTGAAGACCACCACTGGGAAGAATACATGGCAAGACCTTGGCCATTCTTAGCCAAAGCATCAACAACCATATTTTCCTCTCTTAGCACATGAGAGAAAGAGCACCTAAGTTGAGAACAAAGCTTCATGCAATTGTACCATCTAGCAGCCATTCTCCAGGGAACACCTTCAGAATTTTTAAAAGCTTTAATAATCCCAAAGAGTCAGATTCCAAGAAGATATATTGAAAGTTTAACTCCTTAGCCTTCTTTATAGCCTTCATGCAAGCACAAAACTCGGCTTCCAAAGAGGAAGCATACCCCACATTCTGAGTCAAGGCTCCCAAAAAAGTAGCATGGTGATCTCTGAACCCAAATCCAATAGCTCCATTGGAAGGACTGCCTATTGAGGAACCATCACAATTAATCTTAACAGAGTCCAAAGAGGGAGGTGTCCAACAAACCTGGTGAACCTGAACAACCCTGCTAGCTTTAAAGGGAATATCAAACAGTCTAGCTATCTTGTAATCAGTCAGGGCAGATAAACCTTTTTACAATATCCAACTTGAAGCTAAGCTGAACCTCAACTATTATGCCATGAAACAAGGATTACATGGAGTTATGCTTGCTAGTAAAAGATCTAGCATTTCTTTCTAACCAAATGTTCCAAATAGTATGAACAATGGCAGAATTAATGACAAGCTTGCTTCCCACTCCAACTCTCCCAAGAAGCAAGTTTAGGCCACTAGAGAGATCCAACTGCTGATCAGTCCCTTTCATGAGCCAAATCCACAACCGAGAAGTAATTGGACGCTCCAGGAAAATGTGCAGAGAGGTTTCAACTGATTTCTTGCAAAAGCAACAGATAGAGACTATAGTACATCCCCTTTACCTTAACTTCTCATCAGTAAGAAGTTTATTATGCAATAAACACCAAGTTATAAAGCTCTTGTGGGGGGTATATAAGTATTCCAAAGAATTTTACACCAAGGAACCCTTTGGCCAGCTCTGACAACAAAGGAATAAGCTAACTTGCTGGTCAAGTCACCATCTTAAGAGGCAGTCCAGTTGAGTTTATTAGGAATATCATCAATAGGGAGAGTAATCTTAAGAATGCTAGAAACAAGAACAACATCCTTTTGAGCAATGAACTCAGGAATGCACCATTTCCCATCAACGATATAATCTGAAATAGTCATGTCTAGGCTATTTTGCACAGATGCAGGAAGTTGCCAAAGATCACCAATAGAACTATGAAGCCACCTGTCAGTCCAAAAAAGAACTCTCCCCCCATTACCTATTCTTAGAAATCGTGGTTGGGCCTAACACAACCCTACTGTAACACCCATACTAATTTATCTAGAATATTAGCATGCACATTATACTGATACTGGATACATTAAAATTTTCAATAATGATAATAATACAATACAACTGAATGAGTACAAATTGGCTCGTTTATACAATTATCCAAATACCATTTACAAAATACTTAAACATATGCTGTTAAACTTCTGAGCTTGTACATGACGAGCAACTGCACTCCATCCAGCGTCTCCCTGAAGAACTTCCAACTCGAACCTCTTGCTTACCTGTAAACCTGCAACAGAAGGATTGGGATGAGACATAATGTCTCAGTGAGCTCCAGCCCAACCTACTGTTGGCAACCACGGGGAACCTAGGGTCGCCGTGCCTACTTTCGGCAATCTCGGGGAAACCTACGATCGCCGTCATTCTCTACATATTTCGCGATCAAGGGAAAACTAGGATCGTTATATGTCTTTATCTTATGTTGAACTTATGTCTAATCTCATACTTAGTGATCTGGGGACATCCTACGATCACTTTCTGTTCACTGGTGAATACTTTGTCTTATCTCTTAGTATATAATATATATACATATTCATCTTTTAATAACATAATGTTAGAAGTTAGCGTTGAACAAACAATACATTATCTTGGTTCATTTTACGGAGTGCATCCGGGTGGAGTAACCCCGAAGTACATCTCCCATCATACCGGTGAAATTCCTATCATATCAGGCTAACACCGGACTCCTCTTTCCTTTTGTGTGGCTGCCCTCGCGGACGGTAACTTCACCATTCCAGCTTAGGCTGGAACCCCCTGTATTCTAACTAACGAGAAGACAAGAGACACATTATCTTTCTTGACTTTGATGTGTAGCTGCCCTCACGGACGGTAACTTCACCATTCCAGCTTAGTCTGGAACCCCCTGTATTCTAACTAACGAGAAGACAGGAGACACATCTAGTCCTTTTATTAACTTATTCTTATTATTCTTTATATATATATATATATATATACATATATATATATACATATAACTTATAAACTTATGCATGTCTGATGCATTCTTCAAGTAATCATTCTTAAATGCTTAACCTATAATAAAAGGTTCTAAGCTTATCATTCTCATAAGCCTCTTACTTGGTCGTTGGAAAACCAACTCTTAAGCTAATCAGAAGCTTTGAATGATGAAACATTCCTTGTGCTTCATACTCTTAAATCTTACTTCCTATCAAAGGATTTGACATATCGTTATCATATGTCTTACTTAGGGATTTACTATCCCACTTACTTAATGATTTCCTGCTCATCTAACCCTTACCCTTATACTCTTAATGCGTTGCTGAACCCTTGTTCATCTATTCCTTATGTGTTATATGCCCCTCGGATATGTCCACAATGGTGTTTTCCTTAGAAATTAAGGTTTTCATTGAAAATGGTTACCAAATGCCTCGCCTGACGCGTACACAGCTCACTGAACGAAGCAGAACAGCCCTGAAGGGTCTGCCTTAACTCGCCCAGCGAGCTGCATCTCGCCATGGTGAGTTGGTACATGGCAAAAATGTTGAAACTCGCTGCAAGCTCGCCCGAGCTCGCCGGGCGAGTTTGACAGAACAGAAAATGTTCAAAACGTGATTTTCCAGCATTCTTGACTTATCCAAGCATATCCAGGCGTCATAACAGTATAAGGAATGATTCTCCATTGTAAATTGATTGATATAAACATGATTGAACAAGGAATTGGCAAGCAAAAGGGATTAGGGCACAAAATTGTAAACTTTGCTCAAAAATACAAAATACACTCAAACTCTCTCAAAGTGGGTTCTAAAACCCTAGGGAGCTCACCTTAATCCTCAATAGGTACCTTGCTAAGCCTTTGATCCAAACCCTAACTTGGTTCTTAATTTCTTCTTGATTCTTCTTAACTTCCTCTTGCTCTAGTCTTTCAAGAATTGAGTTTGCTTATGATCCAAGAAGCTTGGAAGGAAGGAAATTGATGGATGGTGGCTAAAGGGAGGAGGGCGCAAGCTTAGAGAGAGGGAGGAGAAAAATCTGATTTTGTAGAGAGAGAGAGGTGAGGAGAAAATGAAGTAAAATATCTTATCTCCCCTATATAAAAGTCTTCCCATCCCAAATTACGACTTTGCCATTACTTTCTTATTAATCCTCTGATACTGATAAAAGCTACGTCTAAGCGGGATGTTACACTCTACCCCCCTTAAAGAAATTTCGTCCTCAAAATTTAGAATCCTCTTGAGATCATATATGAATATATCTTTCATATTTCTTTCTCTACTAGCCAGTTCTCCACTAAACTTGCCTATGCCTTTTGTTCATACGCTTCTTGCAAATTCAATTTGAAGTTATTAAGTCTTAGACACGCGTACTGAACCTCATAAGTTTCCTTCATAGTCCGCGTAATCTTACTTTGACGACATTGTGTCAATCTAATCTTCCTCAACATTTCCACTTTTAAAGGTCCATTGCATTACAACTTAATTCCACTGAATTTTTATCTGATCTTTCGCCTTGTAAGACGACGTCTTACTCGTTTTATTATATCTTACTTCATATAGAATTATCACTACACTGGAAGGCATCCGATATTGAGTATCCTCGTTCGGAGGTAAAGACTACTGTAACTACCCATTCTGTCCAAAAACAAGTCGGGGGCATCACTTATGGTATAAGCTCCTTCCTTTCTGACAGCCTGGTGTAATACTTATCATAACCATAAACCTTGCTTCCATTGCCACTACGGAAGTCCTTAAGAGCTCGAGAATTCTTATAGGCTTCTCGCATCCCGTCTTAACAAGTCGACGACATCACGTATCTAAATGACTTAAGAATTTTCTTCCTTACTAGGATTCTGACAATCTTGCTTCATTCAAGACACCTCTTGGTTGTATTGGGGTGAGTAGAACTGACCTCAAGGGCCCTGTCTACAATTCATTCTCGAATTCTTATCGTGGCGTTAAAATTTCCCATGCCGATAAATCCAAAATTTATAGGAGTTTAGTCCAAGTGATGAGTGGTATACACCGTCTCATATATTTTCATATGGTACATAGTTTACATACATATTCGGGTACGTGTACACTACTAACGGGTACACCGTACATCGCATCATCTTTGTCCAACTAACATGATATTATACTTAGTCAAAAAATATTCGGGGCAATACCACATCAACTGGAGGTCTTTTCCTTACTCTTAACTCATGTTCAATGCTTGAGTATACATCAACCTATAACATAAATTATGGTTACATTCTATTAGCGTTAAAAACTTATTTCGTTCAAAGACATCCTTTGTTTTTCGAAAAGAAAACTCTATTATGGCCGCTACTCAAACAACACACTTAATCTCATCAATCCTTTAATCCTTTATTTATATTCTGGACTTGCGTAGAAATATTCTTCTTCCTTTATCTATGAACACTAAGTTCAAGAATTTCCGAACTCCTTAGCTAAGATATGTTTGTTATCAACAAACCTGCTCCGATCAATACCTTCCACTTAAACTTTACTGACTGCGTATTACGATTACCGATACATGTCACATGACTGAACTATGTTACTTGATACACAACTATCTGAGTAGCATGAGTACTGACTGACGAGTATGTAATACTAACGAAATTTGGCACATGAGACGTGTTTACATACTATGAGTATCACACGAATTGAACTTATAAGCCACTATATTTGTCGTTCCAGATCGCCGCTTCAAATCTGAAGATATCGTCTTACAAGTGCAACCTTTACCGTTGTTGTCTCAAGCGCAATTCTCCTTGACTAAATTTACTCTTCAAGTATGCTTGAAGTTACTGAGCAAAAATAGGTAGATTGTCGTATTAGCGGTGGCTTCTTTGCTTTGTACTTATTGTGCTAGAAACACATCCCTCTAATTTCCTTACCATATATTCTTAAACTGCTTCGATATTCCATTTCTCATGGGTTTCGAGGTTTGAAGTATCCCTCAACTTAACTTCCAAAATTCTCCATTAGAACTTGTGATATGTTCAAGTCGTCTCTACTTACTGCTATTCCGTATTATAAGAGTTAAGCACTTAACACCTTCTCGTTCCCTAAGCTTAAGCTTAGCATTGTTCATTAATTCATTCTTGGATTACTACTCCGCTGCGCAACTCTGATTCTTAACAACTCGAGTTAGAATTGGAGCAATACACCACTATTGCCAAATAAAATTTCCTTGACCAATCCTTTTACTTTATCACTTTGTAGTTACCGTAACAAAACCATCTGACGTTATTGTTTCTCTTGTGGCTTAAACCATCTGCTTAACTTACAGATTGGTCATCACCTGACTTTGTGTTTCCTTTCGGACATAAACCATATGCTTACTTTCGCGGTAATACGCCAACACTTGTAAACGGTTTTCAGCAACTGTTACGAGCCCAACAATGCTCCTGCCAAAACCGCTTATACGCTGGTTCTAACTTTACTCTCCATATTCTGAATTCTGTAACCATCTCTTGGTCATCTCATCATGTATAATCATTAAAACATTGCAGAAACCCTACTGAAAGCATACCTAAAACAACTGAAGTTCACACATTAATTACTTGTGGTAACTTCTAAAAACAATTTATGGCTTCTGGAGATCCACATCTTTCATACACTGAATCCACTGATGAATTGAGTCTTGTTCTATATTATCTGTAAGGATTTCATATCCATAACCTTCTCCAAGGCAACTTAGATCCACATAACTTTACCATATCTCTTGGTTACTCCTCGAGTTTCTCCAGAAACAATCCGTCTGGATAAGATTCAAACTTTTACCAGCTCTCCTGTAAGCCCAAACATATGTTACGCCTCTTCGAGTACCCGATTAATTAATCTTAAACTTCAACATTTATCATTTCCTATTGGATCCTTCCAATAACTTGTTACCGTATTCATAATTCCAGTCTAATCTTATTATCTGAATAATACTTCATATGTCTTCTCGATTGTTGCCCTCTTCATGGTTTCGAGCAATCCAAGGTCTGTATTTCCACCATCTTTGAAAACATACCAACATAAGGTGACCTAGATACTATCCTAACTAAAACATACCAATATATATATATATATATAACCTAGATACTATCCTAACATAAAACTAACTAAAATATTTTTGGAATATGATAAAATAAAAACAAACCAAATCTGTTCTGGACCGGCCAGAAGGCCAATCAAACAGCGACACGTGGATGTAAACACCACCACTCCAAGGTCGTCGTTTGAAGACGCACACCAACGTCAATGCACGTCACCGCACCATAGCATGTCTCCGTGCATCAGATACCATACACGTGTCCTCTAATCGTTCCCTAATCATACGCCGCATATTTCGGAGGCAGTAATTCTCGCGTGCGCCTATATAAGGGTGAGTTAGCTTCACCCCCAAGGTACAATTCACTTTACCCACACTTTTCACACTCTTTCTCAGTTCCATTACTGACTTGAGCATCAGAGTGCTAACATGCCTGCAGGCACCTTCCGTTCCACCACGGAGACTCATCGCCACCGTACCAGAGCACCTTCCGCCACTGTTGCCTCCATCAGCTCCTCATCGGACAGATCAAAATCTAATCTATCCTAGAAACATGGAAAATTAAAAACTAACATAATCTAAAAGATAAACCAAGCCTAGAAAATAAGAACTACCCCTAATGTGACACCTTATTTTTTTGAATTATTTTGTGTGTTTTGACCGTATTTTACTCTAAATGGACTAATAATTAAATTCTTTTCTAGATAGTAAATTTTAGAAAAATATTATTATACGATAGAACTATAATATCATAATAGGCTATGATAAAAATTCTGGCTTAAAATTCTACCGAATTTCGGACAGCGATTTACTCGACTGTATAAATTTATATTACCGAAAAAGAAAAAAAAATATTTTCGAAATCAGAAAAAAATATATAATATAATTATATGATTAATAACATTATTTTAAAAAAAATATAACAAAATACTAGGATAAGAATTGTACAGCAGTAATTAGATAAGAACTACACCTAAAACCAAAACGTGGCTTACTCTCTTCAGAAAACTAACGTGGCTTTCTTGTAGCCCACTTAAAGCCCCTTTACACTTCTTTCTTCTATAAATAGGCTAGTGCATTCCTTAATTCATTCACACACAACTATCATTGTCAGAGAATTGAAAACTCAAGGTTTGTCCTTTTCTTCTCTTTCTATTCTTTCTTTTTGTTTTTACTAGTTTATTCCCTGTCAATCTTTGATCACTTAGAAGACTACAAATCCTATTCACTATCACATTCAATAACTTTTTTTAGTTTGGTTTGTTTTTATTAGATCTAAAACAAGAACTTTTATCAACTTAAGTATTTTACTTATTACTGAAAAATGATTTCATCTCAATAACATAGGCATATACACAATTGAAAAACCGATATGTACCTGGTATAATAGCGCTTATAATTTTTTTATGGATTATAAACTAGAGTTAAGTTTTTAAATGGATATAATGGAAAAATACATGTTAATATATATTGAAGAGTGATTATGTTCTCCATGGCTATAATTGAAATACAATAAAGTAAGATCTTTCTTTATAGCTACAACAACACAGTACGGGTATTATTACTTGATTCACTAATTTTAGTTAAGTTTAAGATGCCCATTTTTAGCATTAATTTGGAGGTACACACTTGACTTAAATATTTATTTCTTTTTTTATTAGGAGGTATTCATATATTTGTGAAACATGATTAATAAATCTAAGTTAGAAATAAATCTAATGCCAAATACCTCTCTGGGTCCTTTAAGTTTCACGTTTTTACCGGATCAGTCCTTTAAGTTTGTAAAGTTTCAGATTGGTCATTTAAGTTATCAAAAGCTTACGTCGTTACCCTTTCAGTCAACTTCCGTTACAATAAAGCTGATTTGTCTGTTAAGTGGGTGATGTGGCATAGGGCAACATAAAACGCTGCGTTTTGGTCAATCCAAAGTGTTAACTCTTGAGACTTTTCATTTTCCACATTCATAACACAAAAATTAGGGTTTGAGAATTGGGGGTAAATCAAAAAACGAAAATTGGGGAAAAAATCTCTCAATCTCGATTATGCTATTGCGAATCCAAAACGCTTCCTTAATCAAAGGTTTGATTCTTTCTTATTCTTCTTTGCGAATCCAAACGTGAACCCTGCGAACCTGATTCTTTCTTATTCTTCTTCTTCGTTTTTTCGTTTTTTCATTTTTTCCCTGTTGTCGTTGTTCGTTTTTTCCCTGTTGTCATTGTTCGTTTATGCTGTTGTCGTTTTTTCGCTTATGCTGGTAACGAGAATTCGAAGAATTGGGACGATTTGAAGCCATGCTTTTCTTCAAAAAGCTTCAAATTGGTCGTTAATGGGGTTAGAGTTTTCAATTTGGGGAAAAATGGGTGAAGATTGAAGAAGAATGATGAGGAATCTGATGGGGCATTAGAGTTAACATGCTGGATTGAGCAAAACGCAGCCTTTTATGCCACATCACCCACTTAACGGACATATCAACTTTATTGTAACAGAAGTTGACTGAAAGGGTAACGGCGTAAGCTTTTGATAACTTAAATGACCAATCTGAAACTTTACAAACTTAAAGGATTGATCGAGTAAAAACGTGAAACTGACTCAAGGAGGTATTTGGCCTAAATCTAATATGTTTAGAATCTTAGTTAATATGGTAGTAGCTAATGAAAGATCTTAAAAAAAGAAAGTAGATACTGGAAGTGGAAAATGGTTCATATATGTATACTATAAATTTGACATCGTTAGTTTTTCATTTTAAATAATAAAGTAAATAGATACAAACAAATTAACTCGAACGTTCCGATTAATTTTCAATGTTGCTTTCCAGATTTAAATTAATTTCGTTAACTCTAGATTATCTTTAATTTACTTTTACACTTTAATAAATGTTAGATTTCTTGTTATAATGATAGTTACTTCAGGGAACGCCCAAGAAATATATGTATATTATTATTTGTAATTAGAAGATTTGTGTACTTAATTTTAATAGTAAATTCTCTTAAATATAAGTCATTTATGAATAGTTGATGATTTATAGTATGTATTGAACTGATGGACTTTGTGAATTGCAGATTATTAGTGCTGATTTTAAATCTATGTGTGTATTTACACTTTGTAATATGCTGCTGTGTATTATAATTGTGTCGTGTGTTATAGTATATATTTTTTTATTTGTAGCAAATAATTGATTGTGGCCTCATTAATGGATTTTACAAACTAAGTCACATTTACTATGTATCTAACATGTCATTGTACGGACAGCATGGCATTTTTTTTCATTGATTTAAATATATGAGTAATAATAATAAATAACATAATTTGCTTGAGATTTACGGTGAAAATTAAAGATGGTTTTTCATAAGTTACATTATGAGTTTTTGACAATTAAATTGTTAAGTTGGTTGTTGACAGAAATAGTTGTGTTAAAGAATTACATAACTAATAATTTTTGTAAATAAAGAGTAACACAGTGTAATATCCCGCCTAACTTCTATTAGAATGCAGAGTCCTTCTAAACGGTTTATGCATCTTTTGTTGAAAAAGGGCAAAAGGGTAATTGTGCTATATATATATATATATATATGCCAATTTCCCCTCTTCTCCCTCATTCCTTCATGTTATTTCTTACCTTCAGAAAAGAGTTCCCTTCTTTTCCCTTGCTCTCTCACGCCTTTCTTCCTCTTTCACCCAATCCAACATTTCTCACTTAAACCCCATTCAATTTCATTCTAATCCAACATGCAGTATCATAATCTTAGTTCTTAGATCATTCTGAACATCTTTGCAAGTTGATGTTCCTTTCCTTTTTTCTCCACTTGGCCGATCCCTCCATTTTCATCATCATTTGTGTAGTTTTACCTTCCAAGCATAAATACTATTGCATGTGTTCTTATATTGATGTTGATTGGTATGATTAGTGCTCAGAAGAAGTAAGTAGAGGTATGAACACAAGTTGGGTTGAATTTGGAATATCCAGAAGCCATAAGTTGTTAGGACAAGAGCTTAAGTTGGAACTGGAGCTGTTGCAGGTATGGGTTTGTGATGATTATATTAGGAATGATGTACTATAAGTTGTTGTATGAGTAGTTATGAACTGATAAGCTGTTTTGGCTATGGCAGAAATGCTTAAATGGTGATTAAGTTGTTTTGAAAGGAACCATAAGTGCTTAAATGGGCAAGAAACGAACTTTTGGTGCAAGGATTGAAAAGCGAATGCTTGTGCATGCTGTTGGATTGGAACAAGAGTATAAACAAATGAGTTAAGTTGTTTTGGAAAGCTCCAGAAGCTATAAGTTATTGTATAAGTTGTTTTGAGATAAGGTTGCCACAAACGAATTAGAGTGCTCAAGAAATGGTTTTTAAGCTGTGCATGTATGAGTTTTGGGTACTGGTTGTGTGTAATTGAATTGCAAGGATTAATGGATAAGGTAGAAGCTATAATCAAGGAATAAGCTGGTTTGGAAAAGTGATTATGGAGGTTAAGCTGTTTTGCAGAAGCTGGGAGCAGAAGCAAAAGTTGATGCATAAGCTGTTTGAAGTGACCAGAGATAAATTGGTGAGTTCCTCGTAGTTAGAAATTTCCCTTGGGTTATGGTTGAGTGTGAAAACTCAAATTAAGTGATTATGTAAATAGCTTTTTTTCCCCATAATGTCATTGCATGCTTTTATATGATGTAAATCCTTGATTTTAGACCTACATACATGATTTTTAAGTTCTTGGTACGGTGCATATGTATCCGGATACGTGGGTATATGTAATATGGCTAAAAATCATGTTTTCTGCGGTAACTGATGAACTGTCAAGCTCGCTGAGCGAGCTGGCAGATCATTTGCTACTGCCTACCTTCGCTAAGCGAAGTGGGAGCTCGTTGAGCGAGCCTCTCAGCCCAGTTTTGGGTTGTTTGCTTCTCTAAGCGAGAAACCCATGGCTAAGTGAGCGTGTCCAGAATCAAATCTTTCTAAAACTTATGTACATTGTATCAATGGACTTCTAATGGTTTTTATATATATATATATATATATATATATATATATATATATATATATATATATATATATATATATATATATATATATATATATAAAAACAAGGATTAACATAATTAGAGGCATGCATTGACATTGAGAGAGGTATTATGAAAAGAATGCTAATTATGAGATTAGAATTTAGATGACTAATGATCAGACATAACCGATATTATCAGAACATACCACACATATGTTACAGAATTTATCCATATATATATATATATAGACACACACACACACATTGACAAGTTGTAGCTCAGGTAAGCTCCAGATTTATTCTGGATAGGTCAGCCCGCCAGAGAACCTTCACGACGACTCATACATGTATATATAAACATGTTTAAAACAGTTAAGTTGTGGCTTCAGAAAAGCTCCAGACTTTGTTTGGATGGGAGTACGTTCCAACATGATGGCCCACACGACGACAAGAGGAGTCCGACTCTAGCCTCAGATAGGAATTTAGCCGGTTTATCATAGCGAATGTATTCAGGGTTGCTCCACTCGAATCCATTCCGTAAAATGAACTCAGATAATAATTGTTTGTTCAACGCTAACTTCTAACCTAATGATAAATATGATATGAATATAATTAACACATAATTATGTTAGTATACCCTTAGCGATCCTAGTTTTCCCCCGATCACTAAGACATGCAGAACAGAACATTAAATCCTAAATCAGGTATATGTAGAGACAGATGACGAGCATAGGTTCCCTGAGATTGCCTACAACCTAGGATGGGTGAACTCACTAAGACATCCTGTCTCACCCCAATCACTTTTATTTTATTTCAGATGAGTAGGTTAATTGTAACATGAGCAAGCAGAAGAGAAACTGGATGACTACGGATATACATCTTGTATCAGACCATCAGTTGTATTACCCTGTGTATTGTGTACTCGTTAGTCAACACACTATTACTCAGACAAGGATTTTACTTCATGTACTCACCAGTTAGTGCATAGTATTCCGATACGACTTATTGTCCTCGTTAGTTAGTACTTTTATCAGATGTATAAGACTGTATTGATTTAGTTCATTCAGATGAAATTTATATGTTGTAAGTTTAATGTATACAGTACTAAGTTTAACACGTATGCTAAATATTATAGATAATTTAGTATGGGTGTTACACACAGGTTGTTTCTTATAATATGATAATGTATATAAGACTGAGGATAGGTTTAGTTGGGTCTACTACAGACCTTCTAAGGATCATTGGCGTTTTGAACTCCTACCCATAGTTAGTGATAGCTTCTCTGACTGGAGGAAATCATAAAACCCGACACAGTGATACCTGACTGCGCAGGACTATCTATAATAAGGTGCAGCGATCGGGACATAATGGTTGGAGTAGAGATTAAATATCTACTCATTGCAAACAATCATGTTATGGCAGTTGAGACGGCTTTACACTCATAATAGAAGTTGAGACGGCCTTACACTCATAATAGAGGTCTCCAAGGAGTAGGTTTAACCAAGATATTACTAACAAGTCAAAACATTAACCTTCTAAATTGATTAATAAAGTTTTATATGATCTTTGTTTTGACTAAAATTTATATGTGTGTTGTTGGCAAGATATGTTATTTTTGTGCTCTTAATTAATCTGTATCCTTTTGTAATTAATTAATTCTTATCTGATTACTTGACTCTGTAGGAATTAATTGTGAAAGAAATCTTATGAATAATTGTTGTATATATTTCTTTATTTTAAAAATCTTACATGTAATTATAAAATATTATGTATCACCATGTATTATTATTAGTATTTAGTTAAACTTGTGTGCGAGTATTTCACCCTTACAATTTGCAGATGATGCGGGGGAGAGTCACTGAATCACTCCGGGACCCAAAAGATTGAGTGTTTGGAGGAACTAGGTGATGCGGTTTGGCAGCTGGATATGGCGTTCCAAACATTGACTTTTACAGGGATTGTTAGAACAACTGAAGAAATAGGAGGTTTAGTTGTTTCTTCTGCCATACACCATGTTACCTTGGAGATAGTGTTGCCATTAGAGAGGATGTTGAGTACATTGGGTCTTGATAGAGTTAGGGAGGATTCGACCTCTGAGAGGGCCAGGGGACCAAGGCCTCGTTATCGCCGTACTGCTTGCATTAGTGTGCGTCCCCCTGTTGCTTATCATTATGAGTATGATCCTGAGGAGGATGGAACAAATATGACTGTGCCTGATATGGATGTGAGTGGACGAGTTGGAGCTAAAGTGGATCCCTCTAGAGACTTTGGTGCTGGTGGTGTTAACGGAGATCTCCCTAATGGTCATTAGTAGTATTTTGTCCAATATGTAAATATTGACTTTTGGTGGGTTAGAGTTGTGGAGCTATTTCAATTATTTAGTAGACTAAATAACTCTACACTCGTGTGATCCTTTCTTTTGTGGTAGTGACCTCCAGGTGACAAGGAGTATGATAGATGGTTATGTTTAATTAGTTTGACTAATTAAGTTAAACTAATTAAACATAGCCATCTGTCATACTCCTTGTCACTTGGAAGTCCTTCCACAAAAGAAGGATCACACGAGTGTAAAGTTATTTAGTCTACTATGTACTTGAGATATCTCAATGACTCTAACCCACCAAAAGTCAATATTTACATATTGGACAAAATACTACTAATGACCATTAGGGAGATCCCAGTTAGCACCACCAACACCAAAGTCTCTAGAGGGATCCACTTCAGCTCCAACACGTCCACTCACATCCATATCAGGCATAGTCATATTTGTTCCATCCTCCTCAGGATCATACTCATAATGATAAGCAACAGGGGGACGCACACTAATGCGAGAAGTACGGCGAAAACGAAGCCTTGGTCCCCTGGCCCTCTCAGAGGTCGAATCCTCCCTAACTCTATCAAGACCCAATGTACTCAACATCCTCTCTAATGGCAGCACTATCTCCAAGGTAACATGGTGTATGGCAGAAGAAACAACTAAACCTCCTACTCCTTCGGTTGTTCTAACAAGCACTGTAAATGTCAGTGTTGGCCCTATCCAGCTGTCAAACCACATCACCTAGTTCCTCCAAACACTCAATCTTTCGGGTCCTCGAGTGATTCAGTGACTCCCCCGACATCATCTGCAAATTGTAAGGGTGAAATACTCGCACACAAGTTTAACTAAATACTAATAATATTACATGGTGATACATAATATTTTATAATTACATGTAAGGTTTTTAAAATAAAGAAATATATACAACAATCAATCATAAGATTTCTTTCACAATTAATTCTTGCAGAGTCAAGTAATCAGATAAGAACTAATCACTTACATATAAATGTTAAGTAGTCTGATTACATGAATCCCTAACCCTAATGCAACCCTAACACCCAAAATGCTGAGAGTTGAACCACAGACCAACTTCTAATAGGTCACAGCTGTAACCACTGGATCACTAATGGTTTTTGTGACTTATAATTGCTTTTATTTTATATATATCTACGGCAATTATAAAAAGGGGGTTTGAATGAAGGAATTAAGTAGTGTTTTAATTAAATCTAAAATATTTTTATGCACAATCTAATATATTTTGGTTTGTGATATGAAATATATTTTAATACTCAATAATATATTTTTATACTGAATATGATATATTTTGGTACTCAATTTGAGATATTTTTGAATTAAATCTAATATACTATTTTTATATTGAATATGTTAGAAAGTGATTTCTTAGTCCCCAAGTTTTGCTAAAATATTTTTATGCACAATCTAATATATTTTGGTTTGTGATATGAAATATATTTTAATACTCAATAATATATTTTTATACTGAATATGATATATTTTGGTACTCAATTTGAGATATTTTTGAATTAAATCTAATATACTATTTTTATATTGAATATGATATATTTTGGTACTCAATTTGAGATATTTTTGAATTAAATCTAATATACTATTTTTATATTGAATATGATGATTATATAAATGTTAGGTAGTCTTGACAACCCTAATGACTAACCCTAATTTTTCTTTTGAAAGAAATTTATGAAAAAAAATCTAATATGATATATTTTGAATATGATATATTTTGGTACTCAATTTGAGATATTTTTGAATTAAATCTAATATACTATTTTTATATTGAATATGATATATTTTGGTACTCAATTTGAGATATTTTTGTACTAAATCTAATATATTTTTGTACTTAATAATATATTTTAAAATTGAAGAGTAAACCCGTTAGGTAGTCTTGACAACCCTAATGACTAACCCTAACTTTTCTTTTGAAAGAAATTTATGAAAAAAAATCTAATATGATATATTTTGAATATGATATATTTTGGTACTCAATTTGAGATATTTTTGAATTAAATCTAATATACTATTTTTATATTGAATATGATATATTTTGGTACTCAATTTGAGATATTTTTGTACTAAATCTAATATATTTTTGTACTTAATAATATATTTTAAAATTGAAGAGTAAACCCGTTAAATAGTTATGAGAGAAACCTAGCTCAGTTAAAAGGTTATAAATAGAGGAGAGCATTAGAGAATTAGGGTAGTCCTGACAACCCTAATGACTAACCCTAACTTTTCTTTTGAAAGAAATTTATGAAAAAAAATCTAATATGATATATTTTGAATATGATATATTTTGGTACTCAATTTGAGATATTTTTGAATTAAATCTAATATACTATTTTTATATTGAATATGATATATTTTGGTACTCAATTTGAGATATTTTTGTACTAAATCTAATATATTTTTGTACTTAATAATATATTTTAAAATTGAAGTTATAAATAGAGGAGAGCATTAGAGAATTAGGGTTACAACAAACAAGAAAAGATTAGAGATCAAAGGAAAACTAGGGTTGTGGAGAGAAGAAGCAAGGAGACAAGTGAGAAGAACCTGGAGAGAGATTTTACCGTAGGAATATCAAATTCTGCAAACCAAAGGTAAGGGGGAGTCTCTATTCATCATTATATATAAGTTATTAACATATCCTTTTTATTATTATTATTATTTTTCTTTCGATTACCACATAACAGTTCCACCTTTTACATTTAAGACCAATTTATTGGTGCAAGCTTTTATATATATTTTTTATTTTGATTTGTCATTTTTATTGTTGTCCATCTTTTGTTTTTGCTGTTTTTTAAGGTAGTTTGATAACATAATATTGAATATAATTATAAAAGTAATAATATAGCAAATTTGATAATTATATATGAAGCTCTACAAAACCCGTGCATCGCTCGGGTTAGAGTCTAGTTAATTACAAAAGGATACAAATTAATTAAAAGCATAAAAATAACATATCTTGCCAACAACACATAAAAATTTTAGTCAAAACAAAGATCATATAAAACTTTATCATAATCAATATAAAAGGTTAATGTTTTGACTTGTTAGTAGCATATTGGTTAAACCTACTCCACGGAGACCTCTATTATGAATGTAAGACCATCTCAACTGCCATAACATGATTGTTTGCAATGAGTAGATATTTAATCTCTACTCCAACCATTCTGGCCCGATCACTGCACCTTATTATAGATAGTCATGCACAGTCAGGTATCATTGTGTCGGGTATGATGATTTCCTCCAATTAGAGATGTTATCACTAACTATTGATAGGAGTTCAAAACGCCTGTGATCCCCAAAAGGTCTATAGTCGACCCAACTGAACCTACCCTCAGTCTTATATACGTTATCTTATTATAAGAAACAACATTCGTTACTCTTTACAAAAATTATTAGTTATGTAACTCTTCAACACAACTATTTCTATCAACAACCAACTAACAATTTAATTGTCAAAAACTCATAATGTAACTTGTGAGAAATCATCTTAAATTTTTACCGTATATCTTCAAGCAAATTATGTTATTTATTATTATTACTCATATATATTTAAATCAATGAAAAAAAATATCATACTGTCCATATAATGACATGTTCGAAACATAGTAAATGCGGCTTAGTTTGTAAAATCCATTAATGAGGCCACAATCAATTATTTGGTACAAATAAAAAAAAAATACGATAACACACGACACAATTATAATACACAGCTGCATATTACAAAGTGTAAATACACACATAGATTTAAAATCAGCACTAATAATCTGCAATTCACAAAGTCCATTAGTTCAATACATGCTATAAATAATCAACTTTATTCATAAATGACATATATTTAAGAGAATTTACTATTAAAATTAAGTACACAAATCTTCTAATTACAACTAATAATATACATATATTTCTTGGGCGTTCCCTAAAGTATTATCCCCTTACCTTAGAGCTTTTCAAAAACTTGAGCAATTACCTTCTTCAACACCTAATTACTCATCAAAATAACTATCTCTTAACTAACTATCATTATAACAACAAATCTAACATTTATTAAAGTGCAAAAGTAAATTAAAGATAATCTAGAGTTACCGAAATTAATTTAAATCTGGAAAGCAACATTGAAAATTAATTGAGAACGGTCAAGTTAATTTGTTTATATCTATTTACTTTATTGTTTAAAATGAAAAACTATTAAAAGATAACGATGTCAAATTAGTATACATATATGAACCATTTTACACTTCCAGTATATACTTTCTTTTTTTAAGATCTTCTATTAGCTACTACCATATTAACCAAGATTTCTAAACATATGAGATTTATTTCTAACTTAGATTTATCAATCTTGTTTCACAAACATATGAATACCTCCTAGTTAAAAAGAAGTAAATATATAAGTCAAGTGTGAAACTCCAAATTAATGAATTTTCTTGTTTCTTGAAATGTTTCAGTCTCATAACAGATGCTTATACCAATGATATTTCAAAAGTTCAAAAGAGGGGTGATGCTTGCATGAAATTTCAACGGGAAGTGTACGACAATGAGAAAGTTAGGTATCCACAACTCCCAAAAAAACTCAACTTAAGGTTCAAGTCATATTTTATTTTTCAATTTTTACATATATGAGTGTTCCATGCAACTGTCATTTCTAGAACTTGCGATGTTTCTCTATTTTGTTGATTGATCTTGTTTTATACACACTAATACAAAATGCTTGTTACCTAGAGCTTTTTTTTTTCCAGCCCACCTTGAATTTTATGTTTATAATTATCCTTTGTGAAGCTAAATTTAGCTTTTATGATTATACCCCATTGTTCGGTGACTAACCACATTACAAACCTAGAAGACCTTAAGTGTGAATGTGTCAAATTTGTTTTTGGAGTTAAACTGTTTAGGTTGTGTGAAATGTTTAAGTTTGAGGTTGCTGTTGAAACTAACAACATTCTAAGTTTAGGGTAGGGGTACTAGAGAACTAAGAGATGAAAAATCTCTCTTGAAAAATGAAAAAAAAACACTCAAATTGTGCTGAAAAACAAAGAAAAGGAAAATTATATTAGACTAAGTTGTGATCATATGTAATAAAAAGAGTTCTCTAGCACTCAATTGTTGATAATTTAGGGGGATTTGGATTTGATTTTTTTTTCTCATTGGTAACAAAGTAGAATGAGCTTAACTCCATTGTTTGTTTAACACTACTTTCCCAAAAATATCCCACATATACCTTAGCTCCGTAATAACCCAAAAAGTCCTTAAAAGTGTGTACTTGACGGTGATTTTGATTGACAGTTTAGAAATGTTCCAAGCCTATGGTAATATGGCAGACCTACATGTCGACTGTGGGAACCTTTTTCAAATTTGTGCGAGGAGTTGTGGATATGAAGGTTTGAGCAAAGGCATCTGGTACATCATTACACCGGTTATGAGTGAATTTTTGATCATATCATTGGTCGATAAGCTGTTATTTTATTGTCATTTTTTATTTAACAAGTTTGTTCCTTGATGACAAATAACAATTCAAGTTTGGGGTTGTGATGACAATTAATCATACACTATTTATAAAGTCGCTTTTAATTAAGTTTTTAGTCTATTTTTATTAGTTTAGTATTTAATTTAGAGTCATTTTGAATAAATTATCGTTTTATATTTATTGAGTCAACTAGTATATTATTATCATATTTAGTGGTCATTTGATCAAGTGGTAATTTGGTGGTGTGAATAAAAGAAAAACATAAAAGCAATTGGGCCTTAGCAAAAGGTGGTTGGTTAACCCGAGAATGAGAAGTTCAGCTTTGGAAAAAAGGATAACAACACATGAGATAAAAGGAGGAATCAGGCATCACGAGAGGAGGTTTTTGGGAGAGGAGGTTTGGCATCAGGCATCACGTTGCAGAAAAAGGCTTACACATGGAAATGGAAAAGAAGAACAACACCAATTGAAAGGAAATTGAGGAGCAACGCCGATAACGTCGAAACTCTATCGGTTTATTTTTTTTACTATGTTGTTTATTTTTTTTGATTATGTCTAGCTAATTTTCTTTGATTATGTCTTAGATTATTTTAATTTGAGCTGTTTGAACTATGCGATTGTATAAACTCTTTTCAACGCAATTACAATTCTAATCTTATTCAGAATTATTTGTTATTAATGCTTTTTGTATATTGATTCTATATAGAATGATTTCAAATATCAATTGACTATTGACACTAGCTATTGAATTGGATCTAATAATTCTGGTTAATCTAACGGGTCAGTCTAGGGATAGATGATTGTTAGGTTATGACATAGAAATGAACGTTTATAAAACTTCAACGGTTACGAACTCACCTAAAGGGATTAGGGTGTAGTAGCTTTAGAAGAGAGTTCTGATTCAAGGGATTGATCATAGTTATTTTGTTAATTTGTCCTGAGACGAGGAGAATAATTGTAGATACTAGGTGCAATTTACAAAACAGCGAGAATTAATTGATTCGAAAGACTTGATCATTTTAATCTCTCATATTCTCCAATTCCATTTATGTTTATTTTTATTTTTATTTTTATTATTCTATTAAACTTAAATACATGTTCTGCATACTACTATTTGTTAAATCCTTATTATAATTAAATTGTCGAGTTGAGATTAAAACAATCTTTGTGGAGACGAACTTATAAATTTTATTACTTCGATGCATTTTTAGTACACTTGCTAAAAGTCTATCAAGTTTTTGGTGCCGTTGTCGGTGATTGTTGATAAATTTTGACAAGACAATTTTTTTTAACTAAGATTTATTTTATTTTCTGTTATAAAAAGATTGGAAAAAAAATTGTGCTCTTTATGTCTTTTTCATTGTGCCTTGCTACTAAAATGTTTTTCTGAGTTTTGTAGCAATGTGGGGTAGAAGACTACTGATAGATACTGAAGAGATAATTATCCTTCGGTATGAAAAATTTAAGTTATCTCTACGTATAAAAGATTTGGATATAAGGTTAAAGGTGAGATGTGATTTTTGTGGTAAGAATCGTTATAGTGACTATTGTAAGGAGCATTGTATAGAGAAAGAACGGCAACAAGTGATAAATATTGATTATAATTCTGAACTTGAAAATATGTTAGAAGAATTCTTGAGGTCCAATCGAGTTTCATTTGATAAATTTGAGGTTCAGGGTGGTGATCTTGTTGAGAAAGCATATGAGTGTGAAAAGAAGTTGTTTGAAGTTGAGATGAATCGTTAAGAATCGTTGAGAAGCTTCAAATCAATGACGTTGGGCCATTGCCTGATATGGATAATTTTTTTGAATAATTATTCTAAATTCCTTTGCTGAAACTGGAAGTATCCGTTCATTCTCTTTGTCCTTGATAATATGATTTGCTATATGACGATGATGAATGATGAATTAAATAATGTTTTTGAACGACAAAAAATGACGAATGACATGCTTGTTTTATAATAACAAGTAAAAATGACGAAATGACTATGTTGTAAAGATGATGTGTTGTTTATGTATTTTATATGTGGTTTTTAGTGAGTCTTCATGCATCTTATCATATTGCATAATGACGAATGTATGTTCAGTAACACACCTCTGACTTACATTATTATGACGATAGGATCCGCTACCGGCATGCATATAAATGTTAGGAAGTGAAATACATTGCATATAAGTGAGGATAGGTGAATTTATGTATGTATTGATGATGTCAATTGCTATATGTGCCAATGATATGTATTGATATATGTGCCAAAGATGAGTAATGTTATGTGTGTCAAAGGTGTGTAACTGATGTATGTGTCAATGATGAATGTGCTGATGATGTATGATTTTATGACGTCAATTAAGTGTATTTATGAAGGATGATTGATGAAGTTATGACTATCCAATTTATTATTCATGTATTCAAATATAATGTTATGACGTGTATTCTCATCCCTTGTTTGTTGTTGTGTTTATGGTGTCTTTACCCTGGGATACAGATACTCAGGACAAGGAGCTTTAGTTGCGGGATGCTTAGAAGGTGACGACAGAGATTTACTTATGTTGTTATTATCTAATGATTTTACATAGTTGAATAAGCACGTGCTCTGATATGCAACACTAGGGTTGGGGTTAAACGCTGAATGTCTATTTCTATGACGTTTAAGTCTTTTGAATCTTTATGTTATTTTCCACAATTAATATTGAGGATCAGACTCTTTTGTTATGAAATGTTATTGAAGTATTTTTTGCCGCTTAATATGATGCATTATTCATTTTTTAAATGATAGATTGATAAGTATGTGTAATATCCTTTTATTTAAATAAATTCTTATTATTTAATAAGTCAACGTAAGAATTTAGGGTGTTATATAGTTGGTATCAGAGCAGGTCGGTCCATCCGGCCTAGCTTTTATAATTTTGTTGAGTCCTCGTAGGCGGCATGTGTGCAGACATTGTCAATGCCTGATCCCTTTAATAGTGTGTCTAACTGCTAAAGGTGACTGAAAGGGTGGTTATAAGAGGATAGCCGAGCGAGAATCCGCTCACTACAAGAGCTCTAGGGAGAAGGAGGGTAAGAATCAGGAGCGTAGTAGGCCCTATGAGGTTCCGGCTGATAAGAAAGAATAGAAATTTCAACAAGAGGTTGCGGGTGGGAAAGAATAAAGTGGTGGAGACACTCCTAGTCCTCTGAGATGTTACACAGGTGGTGTCATTTTCGAAAGAGAGATTTGGTCCTCGAAGTTAGGAGTTAGACGTTAGGGTGGCAACCTCGGAGTTAGATTGGTGTTAGTTATAAGTTGAAGGATTAGGATGCATGGGTTTGGTATTGGTGCTTAGCAGGTTAGGATGATCGTATGGGTTGAGAATTCCCTGTTTGATCTTTAAGTTAGTTGTAAGTGAGTGAAATTTATCAGGATTATGGATATGGGTTAGATTAGTTGTGAGCTGGGATGATAATCATTTGGCGGGCGTGTTTTAGATAAATAGTCATAAGATGTTAATGTGGAGGATATTTTTGAAGGATGTAAACTGGTTAGGATTCACTCACAAGTGAGTCAAATATAATTTGATCAGTTTAGATTATTCTAGTTTACAGAGTAGAAGTGATACGTAGACGACCTTGGATCATAGTCTAAACCTTCCTATGGATTATTAAACGATAAGGGGTGAGTTTGATTAGGACGTGTTATGATGAGACCAAAGGTGAATTACTATAGAGTCAAGTGAATGTCTGGAGGATTAAGTATATAATAAGTAACGCTTACATGTCAAGAAAGAATGACACGTTAAGGCGTAAATTATAACTGAAACATAATCTAAAGAAGTAAGGGATGATTGTAGTTACAATTGGGTAGGATGGGGTGCAAGTGAGGAACAAATTGATCGTTGAGGCTTTAACTTTGAGGATTGAGGACCGAGAAGTGAAGAATTTGAGGGGTAAGGAGATTGCATAGGTGAAAGTGACATGGGCAGGGCCTGCCGGAGGTAGCATAACATGGGAGCTGGAGAGTCGGATGAGGGAATCTTACTGGAGTTATGTTCAGTAACACACCTCTGACTTACATTATTATGACGATATGATCTGGTACTGGCATGCATATAGGTGTTAGAAAGTGAAGTACATTGCATATAAGTGAGGATATGTGAATTTATGTATGTGCTAATGATGTGAATTGCTATATGTGCAGATGATGTGTATTGATATATGTGCCAAAGATGAGAACTGTTGTGTGTGTCAAAGGTGTGTAACGATGTAAGTGCCAATGATGAATGTGCTGATGATGTATGATTTTATGACGTAAATTGAGTGTATTTATGAAGGATGATTGATGATGTTAGGACTATCCAATTTATTATTCATGTATTCAAATATAATGTTATGACGTGTATTCTCACCCCTTGTTTGCTGTTGTGCTTATGGTGTCTGTACCCTTGGGGTATAGATACTTAAGATGAGGAGCTTTAGTTGCAGGACGCTTAGAAGGTGGCGACTGAGATTTACTTCCATTGTTATTATCTAATGATTTTACGCAGTCGAATAAACACTGCTCTGATACGTAAGACTAGGGTTGTGGTCAAATGTTGAATGTCTATTTCTATGAAGTTTAAGTCTTGTGAATCTTTATGTTATTTTCAAAAATTAATGTTGAGGATCCGACTCTTTTGTTATGAAATGTTATTGAAGTATTTTCCGCCGCTTAATATGATGCATTATTCATTTATTAAATGATAGATTGATGAGTATGTGTAACATCCTTTTATTTAAATAAATTCTTATTATTTAATAAATCAACGTCGGGATTTAGGGTGTTACATTCCCCACCATGTAAAGCCAAGCTCACATTTATTTCACCCTCACCGTCATTCACCTTCCCAACATGTAAACCCAAGCTTATATGTGAATAATTATTGGGGTAAATTACACTAACCTCCCCTGAGGTTTATCTAAAAGTAACCTACACCCCCTCTATTTTCTAACTTATCACAAACCTCCCACGCCATTTTTTTCTTCAAACGTCCGTTAATTCATTTACTTTGCGTTTTTCTTTCCTCCAACCAGCTTCACTTGAAAACTTTATTCTCCCTTACAAGCACACACTCTTTTTATATGTTGGCTTGGTATTTTACAAATCTCAACTCTTTAAATTCAATATCGCTTTATCATTTTCTGCACTCGCAAGCTTATGCTTTCAAACATGCTTGAAGTCACATTTTAGATTCCAATTTTGTTGGGTGGATATGTTTTAAGTGGAGGGCTCACACAAATGGAGATGGCGGCCAGAGAACAAAAAGAATGGGTCACTAAACTAAGGAATCAATGTAATTGAACTATGAAGCACATACACGTACACGGACACGACACGGACACCGACATGCCGACACCTTGAGAAAATCACATAATTCACTGTAATTGTATGTGTCGGTGTCGTGTCGGTATTAGACACAACACGTGTACGACACCGAGACACGACTAATCCGAGGAGTGTCCGTGCTTCATAGAAATTGAACAATATTGAAAGCTTTAATTTTGGCAATTGTGAGCAATGTATAAATCCTAGACACTGTCTCTGTTATGTGGAGCCTTGAAGTTTGTTATTGGGCTTGATGGTATGGTCAGATTTTAATTCATCTCAAATCCTTTGCTGAAACGGAGTCGTAGTCATAGGTTCATTTTGTTCAGCTGTGTAGACAATAGTGGTTTCGGTACTTCCTTAATTGGCTCCCAATTTTGCTTATTTTGGTTTGACATCAAATTATGTAATTGATGGTATTGTCCGATCCTATGTCTTTAGTGTGTGGGTGTTGTTGTTATGTTTCAGTGTTGGTTTGGTTAGCAGCCTAGTTTAATAATAATGTTGCACACTAGTGGGGTTGCTTCCAACTTCCAAGTAATTGAAGGATGGCTTCATAATTCTTCTTTTGCAAAGTTCGTTGTTGGAGACAAGTGGGTGATCTGGATTTGCATCTCAGGAGTTTTTGAGCTTTATATAGGTTGATGGTCTTTTAAGTGGGAGTGGATGCTTTTTTGTAAATTGTGGTGCTGCTTTGGTTTTAAAGTTTTGTTTGTCTTTGTAATCAAGTTACATCCTTTATGTTTGTAAATTTGGTTCAACTTTTCTGTGTTTTTTTTTTTGTTTTGAATTTCACGGAGAAAGGGAGAAACAAACACCGTTAGTAGATAGGGGGAGTTTCTATTCATTTGTTTAAAATTTAGGGGAGGTTGATGTCTATTTTAAAATTAGAGGGGATGTTTTTGTTATTTTAAGAAACTTCGGGGGATGTAAGTGCAATTTCCCCTAATTATTGTGGATTGTCATTTAAGTTAGGCCCAATTAAAGTGATCTAATAAGGTTTCGCTAAAGTGAATATATGCGTATCTAATAGAGTGTAAACTTTTAATGTGTAGAGACTACTGAGTAATTCTATTATTATGATGGGATAAAATAGAAATACCAATAATTTACCCTAGTTTGGGTGCTATATATAAAGAGGTCATGGTCCCCAAGACATGCTCACCAAGATGCAATTCTTGTCATTCCATCATCAGAAGAAGACAGAGACTAACCAAAAGTTCTCTTAAGTAAAAGTGTGTGTTTATCTAGTAGGTCATACCACCATATTGATTTGTTATTTTTCTAATGATTAACATGATTGACTTCAAGGTTAAAACTTAAAACTAAGTACGCTGCCGCATAGTGTTATTTCCAACAGTAAATTCTATTTAACTGACTACCGAGACGGTTGATTATTTTGATAGCATGAAATCGAAATTCTAGGTGATATTGCAGTAACGCTTTTTTCGAATGAAGATTGGCCACATGAGACTTTTAAATCTATTTGTATAATGTTAACTACGTGCACGCTTCTGAATGACAACCACATGTGCCACTGTCCTTTTGTCACTTTCTCATATGAGCACATGTTATTGCCCCTTTGTGTGCTGGTCCCTTTCTAGTTCTACACTTTTGGATATGGTGCAAATTGTTGGAGGCTCCTAATGCCTTGTGCATATATTACTCATGAAATTATTCAAAGAATCCAGACCTTTCAACATCAAACTTGTCTCTGACATTATTATTCTTCTAATCCCACCACTATTCTTAACCAATAATACCAAGTTTTCAGAAACTATTCAGATTATGGGTAAAACAGCCGCTGTTCTTATACAGTTATTATTATTGTTATTTTGTCTTTCACTTCTCCTATATGTTTGCAAAGGCCTGCAGTGTGAACAAAACAACATGTCAGGTTCTCTGCATGGACTGACACTTACTTTTCAACCTCTATACAATCTGTTGTATGGGCTTGTCAATAATAAAAAGAGTTGTGTTATGACAACTTATGGGGCAACCATAATTTACAAAGAAAATGTAGTATTGATATAAAAACCAAAACAATAGAGAAAGAAAGTAAAAACATAATGTGAGTTTGAGAGAGAAAGTTGTCACAAAAGTTGTTAAAAATAGTTATACAAATATTATTTCTGTAATAAAAATGTATGTTGTCATGACTTCTATATGTGAAAGTGTTCCATGATGTGAACATCAAAAGTTCATCAATTCAGGCTAAGATAAACTACAAAAGTGATTTTGAACAAGACATCTTCTTCAAACACCTTTAGGGCATCGAGTACACATACACACACACATGTTCATTGTTAGTAGCTAAATTAGTGTTCAGAGATCGAATTCTGAACATCTCCTTTAATCTCCTTCAATGTCTCTTAACTCACCAATCAAGCTACCTACGCTACATACATACATACACACACATATATATGTATAAAACTGAAACATCATATTTGGTTGATGTGGTTCTATCAACTTACATTGGAATTATAACAATCTATCTCTCAAGTATGAGTCTCCCACATCACTATACATGTATATTAGTTTCCAACCATGTCATTTGATTCCACCTCGAGAGAGATTTTCGATATCAGGATCTGGAAGATTTGCCTAACATGTTATCCCCCCACCCACACACATACACACCCCTACCAGTTACTCGCGCGTCCAACCTTTTGGATCCGAAAAAAATTTGTGTTTGTGTGTGTGTCTGGATTAGGGCCTCTTTTACCAGCTTTGAAAGATAGAATCCGAAAATTATTCAGGGTGGGGGAGATGTGGAGTGAGGAATTCGCGAAAGCATCAAGAACAACAATCAGGCACAAGAGTTATATATATATATATATATATATATATATATATATATATATATATATATATATATATATATATATATATATATATAATTTCATAATAAGATAACTCTTATTTTTTAACCAAATTATAAGAAATCTCAGTTGTATACACGTTGGAAAATAGGTATTTTGTGGAATCTTGCTAAATATGTTTTGTCCTTATTTACATTTATTCTGTTTACTTTAGATTTCAGTTGCTTCGTTATTGTTACAGAAATACTGAATCAACTTTTGTTTTAGCTATCTTTGGTCGTGGCTGATATTGAAATTTTGAAAAGTTATGATTGTTGTTGATTTGGTCCAATGGAGAGGAAAAATAAAGTGGTTGTGGGGGTGATCGCCTTATCTTAGGTAATTAGATCCAAAAGTTGTTGGGACAGTTGAAAGGCCCACATCGACCTTCCTTTCTAGCGTCAAATCGGACCCACGTTAAGCACCTACATTTGGCTGGGACTCTACTTAATCAATTCAATCGATCTGTTTGACTGTAAAAGCATGTCGATTGCCGGAACACATTTTCTCATGTTTAGTTATTTTGGTTGACGCGGATTTTAGGGTTGCATGTCTTACCATAAAAGCTCCGACCTCTAATCCCACAAGTGGTGAAACCCTAGTCGATTCTACATATGCATGTTCTCCTCCTACCCTGAAGATGAGAAAAACACAAAAATGAGGGTTGAATTGTGTTTGCTTTTTCAAAAATATTTCTAAGTGTTTATAAAAAACAGTTCGGACTCAAATCAGAAGATGTGTTCTTATCAGAGTTTGAAACAGATTTATGCAGCGAAATTAATTTAAACACAGAGAGAGAAAATAGAAAGAGACGACACACACAACTTATATTGGTTCCTCCTACAAACCAAGAGTAGTACACTTCCTTTGCACTTCCAAGAGATTTTCACTATAATCACACAAGATTACAATTTGCTCAAACACACAATTAAGAGACTTCATTTGCCCAATCATACAAGAAAGAAATTTCTATGATCAGAGTTTAACAAATAAATAAGATTATATTTTACACTTCATATACATTCAGAGGTGTAAGAAATTTAAGTTCAAATGACTTCTGATATTTAAGAAATTTTAAGATATAAAAGTTTGTATAAATTTCTCTATGCACTATGTGATTTCTCTAAGTGTTTGTGCGCTATGTGATTTTTACATAATCTCTAAATTATTAATGAAACATGTATTGATTCTGTTAAAAAAAAGAAACAAAGCACATAATATAGAATTTATATATTTAAAGGGACCATTTACTTTTTTTTTTTAGAAAAAGGGACCATTTACTTATTTAACTTAATTTTGTATAAATTTTTCTCAGCTGCATGCAAGTTTGAGGATATTGGCAAATGATGTAGAATTATGTTGTCTAGACCTTTCTTTAGGCAAATTTTGTTTAACAATGGGTTCTCCGATTAAGTTCAAACATTGGGCACATTTTAAATTATGGCCTCTTACTTTAAGCCAAACTAGTAAAAGAGCAATGTATTGCACGGATCGCGTAATATTGCAGTAATTATAGAAAATAATTATATTAGTAATCACTACTAAAAAAACAAAAATCAGTGAGAGAAATTTAGTGAGGGAAAACATGAAATCCCTCTCTAATTCTGTCACTAAATTTTGTGACCAAGGAATTTGTGAGGGATTTTATTTTTTCCGTCACTAATTTCCCTCACTAATTTTGTTTTTCCTAGTAGTGAATATTATAAAATGTTTAAAAATAGTAATTGAAAATTATCAGTATTAGTGTAATGTTTCTATAAAAAAATTATAGGCAAAAATCCGTTAAATATTTGAATCACACTCTTCAATATAGAATAGAGATATAGGCTTGACCATTTAAGATTCTGTCATTAGATATAACAATAGTCCTAAGATGCCTTTTATTTTATAAAACTTAATCAAAGATATTTTCCAACTCAAAAACTTAATTCGTTCAGCTAACGTACTCTGAAAAACTTAGTCGGTATTTACTAAACTCCCTGTGGATCGATATTTTTACTACTCAATAATAACCGTGCACTTGCGGTGACGTATCAAGTTTTTGGCGCCGTTGCCGGGGAGTTTTTGTAATATTGATTAACTTTTCAGTAACAGCTAGACTGAACTTTTTATTTTTCTTTTTTCTTTTTAACTTTCAACTGTTCGGATTCTCCTATTCTTTTAATGCGAAGAACCAGAAGTCTTGGTGAATTCATTACCGAGATCGAAAGGTTCATCTACCGAAGAAGAAGAGAAGCACAAGGTAACACCATGGCTGCGGAACATACTCTTAAAGAGTATGCTACGCCATCTACGGATGAGTCCTATGCTGTCATCGTGTATCCAACAGTTGACGCAAATAATTTTGAAATAAAACCTGCTGATCATAACTTGGTGCAGCAAAATCAGTTTTCCGGATCACCTACTGAGGATCCGAATCTGCATCTTTCAACTTTTCTAAGACTCAGTGGAACTTTAAAAACAATGGAGTGACCCAGGAAGTTATAAGGTTGCATCTCTTTCCCTTTTCACTAAGGAATCGAGCAAGCGCCTGGCTTCACTCCTTGCCTAATGCTTCTATAACAACATGGGATCAACTAAGGGCTGCTTTCCTTGCCCGATTTTTCCCCCCGAGCAAAATAGCTCAACTGAGGGATCAGATTACTAGATTCACTCAAAAAGATGGGGAATCTCTATACGATGTGTGGGAGCGTTTCAAAGAAACGATCAGGCTTTGCCCCCAACATGGTTTGGAGAAATGGTTGATAGTCCATACTTTTATAACGGTCTATTGTATGCAACCAAATTGAATGTTGATGCAGCTGCAGTGGGAGCACTTATGAACAAGAACTACACGGAAGCATACAACCTCATCGAGGACATGGCTCAAAACCACTATCAGTGAACGAGTGAAAGAGCCATCACTGTCGTTGCTCCGTCTCCCTCTAAAAAAGAGGCAGGTATGTATGAAATCTCCGCCCTTGATCATCTAGCTGCTAAGGTGGACGCACTTTTTAATAAGTTTGATAAGTACTTAAATGTAAATGTTGTCACACCTTCTTCTAGTCCTCCTTGTGAAATATGTGGTGTCATGGGTCATGCTGGTGTTGAATGCCAACTAGGTGTGGCTGTTGAAAGTCCATAACAAACTAATTTTGCTCAATATAACCAAAGGAACAACCAAAACTTTGCTCTTAAAAATTCTTTTGGACAGCAAGCAGCACCACCTGGCTTTGCAAACAATAATAGAGTCCCTAAGAAATCCAACTTAGAACTTTTGCTGGAAAATTTCGTCTTATCACAAACTAAGCAAAACCAAGAACTGAAAAATCAAACCGGATTTTTGAACGACTCATGAAACTGTCCACAAAAGTTGATTCAATTGCTACCCATAGTAAAATGTTAGAAACTCAGATTTCTCAAATAGCCCAGAAAGTGGCTTCTTCCTCGAAAACGCCCGGAATATTTACGGGCCAGCCAGAAACCAATCCCAAAGCCCAAATTAATGCTATTACCCTTAGGAATGGTAGGCAGTTAAAGGAACCTCAAAGCAAGACCAATGAGGTTGAGAAAGAGAGTGAGAACTCTACAACTGAGGGAGTAGTTGAAAAACCAGCTGTGCCAAATAAGCCAAAAATTCCTTTCCCACAAAGGCTTGCCAAGCCTAACTTGGACGCGCAGTTTAAAAAGTTTGTTGATCTATTGAAGAAGATTTACATTAACATTCCTTTTGTTGATGCTCTGTCTCAAATGCCTCTTTATGCAAAAAATTTGAAAGATATTTTGTCTTAAAAGAGAAAAATTGAAGACGATGAGACAGTAGCATTGACAAACGAATGTAGTGCGGTTCTTCAAAACAAATTGTCGTCGAAGCTGAAAGACCCTGGCAGTTTTTCTATTTGTTGTGTGATCGGAAATGAGAAAATTGAGAGAGCCATGTGTGATCTAGGAGCTAGTGTCAGCTTATTGCCCTTGTCCCTCTTTAAAAAGTTTGGCATAGGAGAACTGAAACCCACTAGGATAACCTTGCAGTTGGCTGACCGATCCATCATACATCCTGCCGGAATTCTTGAGGATATACCTATTAAGGTAGGAAAAATTTATATCCCGACAGATTTTGTTGTGATGGAAATGGAAGAAGACTCACAAGTTCCTATCCTTTTAAGAAGACCTTTCTTAGCTACTGTTGGTGCGGTGATTGATGTGAAGAATGGTAAGTTAGCTTTCCATGTAGGAGATGAGAAAGTGGAATTTGAAGTTGTAAAATTAATGAAAAATCCCTCGATTGAGGATTCATGTTTCATGGTTGATGTAGTCGACCAATGATGAAAGAATGCTCTATAGCATCAACTGCATGCAATGGCCTACGTAATCCAGATTAATGAACCATTTTTTATCAGCAAGCTAGTGACGTTAAAAGAGTGTTGTGTGGGAAGCAACCCACGGTTTTCTATGCTTTATTAGTTTTGTTTCATGCAGGTCAAGATAGGAATAAAGGTCTAAAAATGCTTGAAAGAGATATGGCTAGAGTGTGGGAAAGTTCTGATCCACGAGTAATTGCAATAACCAGCAAAACACGCACGACCGTGCCATAAACGCGCACAACCGTGCGCCCTACCAGCACAAAAATCCATTCCCAAACAGAACAACACGCACGGCCGTGCCATAAAAGTGCACGACCGTGCGCACGCCCAGCCATTATAAAACAGGAATTTTTAGGTTTTCTCCCATTCTAAACATCGGACCTTCATCTTCTCAAAACCTAAAACTCCCAACCTCCCTAAACCCATCAAAAACTTCATGAAAATAAACCAATTGCAACCCAATTCCACCAATTCTCATCATCCTCAAAGCATCCAAAACAACAAAAATTTAAAAATCATTCATCAACCATAAAACCACCAAACCCTAACCCAAATCCTAAAACCAACAAAAATTCCATAAAATCCTACCCAAACAACAAAATCAAGAATAAACCACAGTGACCAACACCAAAAACAACCCCTTACATGACAAATTCAAACCCAATTTGATCAATTTGAACAAATAAGCGTGATTCTCAAGCAAATAAAATTTCGGGAGTTTCTCCTGTTGTGGGCCGTTGGCAAACACATGATTTTACTTGCTTGAGCATCTAGCTTCTATGGCTCAGCGAAAGAAAGGAGAAGAAAACAACACTTTACAGCCATTTTCTTTTTTGTGTTTTGCTGATTAATAAAAGAAAAGCCACATGAAGGATAAAATTCTAGATTTAACAAAAAGTATCAATGTGAGCTTTCCTACCCCCTTTTCTATTGTTTTCTTTAATTTGAATGATTGGGACAATGCTTGTTTCAAGCATTTGGGGGGGGGGGGGGGGGGGGGGGTAAATAAATTAGTTATTTTTAGTTTTGTTTTTAGTTTGTTTTTCAATTCCCCTTTGTTTCAATAATTGTTTGTCTTGTTAAGGGAAAGGAATTTAAGCAACAAAGTCTTAGTGTATGTAAAAAAAAATCGTTTTAAAAAGGCTAAAGTTCTTGTGTGTTTGTAAATAAACCATTTTTGCTTCAAAATCATTCACTAAACCCATACTTGTTTCATTGTGAAAAAATTTCTCTTTGAGAAACGCACAAAGTTGCAGACTTTGAGTAAGTGTGCGAAGTGGTATTTCAAGGAACAATGTCTAACTTCAACGGTAAATTTGTCCTCAAATGTTTCAAACAAAAAGTAGTATAAGCTAGTGTGGGGAAATAAAAAGGTCAAAATAAGGTGTAAATAAATAAAAAGGGGTCAGAGAGCACAAAAATAAGAGGCATTGACTTGGGTTAGTATGACTCACCATCACTAACTTCCCAGGAATGATAAGGTTATCATCAAATCAAATAAAAATGCCTCTGCAGTTCCCAAAAAATCAAATAAACACCAAATTAACAAAGTGACCTAGAAAATTCCCACCTAGTTTATATGAAATGGAAGTGAAATTTTGTCAATTTGTTTACTTTTAGAGTTAGAACTTGTTTTCCTCGTAATACCTCGTTGCATATGAGCAATAAAAAGCTGGACTCCACACACACACACTCACATGAAGCTTGTTGTTGGGTTGAAAAATCTTAATTGAGATTAGGGTAGAAATATTAAGCACAACAAAGAACAAAGCCTTTAAAAGAACAAAAACTTGCAAAAATTGTTTTTACTTTGACTTGTGTTGCTGAAGTACTTTGTCTTTTGCTTGAGGACAAGCATGAAGGTGAGAAAAACACACAAGAAGGGGGGGGGGGGGGGGGGGGGGGGGGGGGGGGGGGTTGAATTGTGTGGACTCAAAAACTTAGGTTTCTTTTCTTCTCAAAAAATATGTTAAGTTCAGAATCAAGTTCTGAACTTTTATCAAAGTTAATTAGCAGCGGATTCAAATGAAAAGAGAGAAGGAAAGAGAGACACACAATATTTTTATACTAGTTCCATAACCAGCAAAACACGCACGACCGTGCCATAAACGCGCACAACCGTGCGCCCTACCAGCACAAAAATCCATTCCCAAACAGAACAACACGCACGGCCGTGCCATAAAAAGTGCACGACCGTGCGCACGCCCAGCCATTATAAAACAGGAATTTTTAGGTTTTCTCCCATTCTAAACATCGGACCTTCATCTTCTCAAAACCTAAAACTCCCAACCTCCCTAAACCCATCAAAAACTTCATGAAAATAAACCAATTGCAACCCAATTCCACCAATTCTCATCATCCTCAAAGCATCCAAAACAACAAAAATTTAAAAATCATTCATCAACCATAAAACCACCAAACCCTAACCCAAATCCTAAAACCAACAAAAATTCCATAAAATCCTACCCAAACAACAAAATCAAGAATAAACCACAGTGACCAACACCAAAAACAACCCCTTACATGACAAATTCAAACCCAATTTGATCAATTTGAACAAATAAGCGTGATTCTCAAGCAAATAAAATTTCGGGAGTTTCTCCTGTTGTGGGCCGTTGGCAAACACATGATTTTACTTGCTTGAGCATCTAGCTTCTATGGCTCAGCGAAAGAAAGGAGAAGAAAACAACACTTTACAGCCATTTTCTTTTTTGTGTTTTGCTGATTAATAAAAGAAAAGCCACATGAAGGATAAAATTCTAGATTTAACAAAAAGTATCAATGTGAGCTTTCCTACCCCCTTTTCTATTGTTTTCTTTAATTTGAATGATTGGGACAATGCTTGTTTCAAGCATTTGGGGGGGGGGGGGGGGGGGGGGTAAATAAATTAGTTATTTTTAGTTTTGTTTTTAGTTTGTTTTTCAATTCCCCTTTGTTTCAATAATTGTTTGTCTTGTTAAGGGAAAGGAATTTGAGCAACAAAGTCTTAGTGTATGTAAAAAAAAATCGTTTTAAAAAGGCTAAAGTTCTTGTGTGTTTGTAAATAAACCATTTTTGCTTCAAAATCATTCACTAAACCCATACTTGTTTCATTGTGAAAAAATTTCTCTTTGAGAAACGCACAAAGTTGCAGACTTTGAGTAAGTGTGCGAAGTGGTATTTCAAGGAACAATGTCTAACTTCAACGGTAAATTTGTCCTCAAATGTTTCAAACAAAAAGTAGTATAAGCTAGTGTGGGGAAATAAAAAGGTCAAAATAAGGTGTAAATAAATAAAAAGGGGTCAGAGAGCACAAAAATAAGAGGCATTGACTTGGGTTAGTATGACTCACCATCACTAACTTCCCAGGAATGATAAGGTTATCATCAAATCAAATAAAAATGCCTCTGCAGTTCCCAAAAAATCAAATAAACACCAAATTAACAAAGTGACCTAGAAAATTCCCACCTAGTTTATATGAAATGGAAGTGAAATTTTGTCAATTTGTTTACTTTTAGAGTTAGAACTTGTTTTCCTCGTAATACCTCGTTGCATATGAGCAATAAAAAGCTGGACTCCACACACACACACTCACATGAAGCTTGTTGTTGGGTTGAAAATTCTTAATTGAGATTAGGGTAGAAATATTAAGCACAACAAAGAACAAAGCCTTTAAAAGAACAAAAACTTGCAAAAATTGTTTTTACTTTGACTTGTGTTGCTGAAGTACTTTGTCTTTTGCTTGAGGACAAGCATGAAGGTGAGAAAAACACACAAGAAGGGGGGGGGGGGGGTTGAATTGTGTGGACTCAAAAACTTAGGTTTCTTTTCTTCTCAAAAAATATGTTAAGTTCAGAATCAAGTTCTGAACTTTTATCAAAGTTAATTAGCAGCGGATTCAAATGAAAAGAGAGAAGGAAAGAGAGACACACAATATTTTTATACTAGTTCCTTCCACAAGTTGGAAGTAGTCTAGTCCCCTTGTTACTAACAAGAGATATTAACTATAATCAGACTGATTACAATTGCTCAACCACAAAGGAAGAGACTTCCAGTTGCTCAACCACAAAGGAAGAGACTTCTAATGCTCAAGACACTAAGTCAAGAGGCTTCCAATGCTCAGAACACAAAGTAATGAGACTTCCTGCTCAGACCACAAAGGAATGAGGCTCTAATTGCTCAAAACACTAAGTAATGAGACTCTGATGCTCAATACGCAGACTGAGACTTGAACCAAACTGAATTACAAAGAAAGTAAGTTTGGGTTGAACACTTGATCAAATATCAGAGGTGTTCACTTAATACAACACAGGAATAAGACTCTAGACTTAAGAAATTCTAAGATTACAAGTTTGTAAGAATTCTTAAGAGTTTTGGTGACACTCGTATTTTTACAGCAAAACAGAGCACAGTTTCAGACAGTTTTGTTTCAAGAGTCTTAGCAGTTTTCTTCTTCAATTCTTCATCCTTATATAGAGGAAAATAGAGCTGTTGAAGAAAGCCAGGAATTAAGCAAAGAGTCGTTGCAAGTAGAGAACTAGGCCAGGCTGAAATTGCGAGCTAAACTCAGCAGAAAACCAGAGCAGCAGCCATTTTTGAATTTGCTTTCCTTAAAAGCTGGGGAATGTTTGAGTCAGGGAGACAACTGTTCCATTGGAGTTGTTCTGACACTGCAGACATTAAATGCTGAAGGAAGCTTTCCACGTCAGACTTCAGAAGCCTCTTCAGGAACAGTACTTCAGATGCTGGCTTCAGACTCAGGTCTTCAGAAGCACAATTCAGACGCACTGTTCATCAGACACACTATTCATCAGGCGCACTGTTCATCAGACGCTCCCTTCAGACGTTGACTTTTGTTGACCTTCAGACTCAGCCTTCAGACGTTGACTTTCGTTGACCCTCAGACTCAGCCTTCAGACGCTGCCTTCAGACTCTGCCTTCAGAAGCACCCTTCAGACTCAGTCTTCAGACTCAACCTTCAGACCCAGTTTTCCTTCAACTTTGCAACATAGCTTCTAAGCTTTCCTTCTTGCTCTTAGCTTGTTCTTCCGTAACCAATATTAATTAATCAACATTAAGAACATGGTTCTGCACAACTTAGAACAAAGCATTAGCAATACCAATTTTCTTTTTAACACTTTGTTATCATCAAAACCATAAAGAGAGATGTTCATACAAATTGTTCCAACAATCTCCCCCTTTATCCAAAAGAGAGTTGTTCATACATTTTGTTCCAACAATCTCCCCCTTTTTGATGATGACAAACATAAGTATTAATCAGAAAATTGTTGTTAATTTAATTAACAAGTTGACTGCAGGGTATGAGGTTTGTAAGTTCCCCCTGAGTCTGATCCCTGTTAATTAAATTCAGTTTAAATCACAAAGATGAAAATTTCAGAATTGTTGTTAAGTTTAATTAACAAGCTGACTTCAAGAGAGGTTTGCAAGCTCCCCCTAGGTCTGATAATCCTCAAGGTTAGGTTTGCAAGCTCCCCTTGATTCTTATCCATGTTAATTAAATTTAACTTAAAACAATAAACTGAAATTAACACTCAGAATTATAAATAACAAGCTGACTTCAGGTTCTGAGGTTTGTAAGCTCTCCCCCTAAGTTTGATAATCCACATGATGAGTTTTGTAAGCTCCCTGAGTCTTATCCTTGTTATTTAAATTCATTTTACTCACTAAGAGTAATGTATATCTCACAAAATTAAATTCAGAGGCTAAGAGATTAAAAACAGTTCTCATAAGTTAATTTTAATCAGAAATTAACTTAAGTTCTGAGCCTCAGGCCATAATACCTTTTGCTCCCCTTCATAAGTTAATTAACTGACAGAAATTAACTTATATTTTGAGCTCAGGAGCTTTAATACTTGTTTTACATTTCTCCCCCTTTTGTCATCAACAAAAAGAAAGTTTTAGAAAAGAAAAATTTAAGAAAAATTTCTCCCCCTTTTAAGAGAGTTTGAAAAACATGTGAGATAATCATGCAATCATATAGGTAATCAAGCAGCAAAGATGAGAATCAGAGCAGGCTTGATCATACATTAAGTATATGACATTGCATTTGAAAAATAGAATGATGTTCAGAAGCATAAAAAGATAGTTCAGAGCTTCTGATCAGGGCATTATTTGTTCAGACATAGCTGTTCAGTATATCTTGTTCAGTATCACTGAACTATTTTAAACAAAATTGTTCAGATCATATACCTACTGAAGGTTTTAGCACAACTGAACTATTTTCAGAAACTGAAAAAGTTATTGCTGCTGATACCAAGGTATAGCATTTGGTTCAGTGCTGCTGAAATCTTTCAGGCAAAAACTGATACCAATTTTAATTGAGTTCTGAAAACCTGAACATGTCTGATACAATTTGAGCATTTGAAAAAAAATGTGTCTGTGTTTGTTAAACATTTTGAGCATTTGATACCAAAAACAGAAAAACACATTTTCATATTGATGACTTTGGGAGGGACAAAGTATAACTTTCAAAGCTTTAAATAATCATTGCCCAGGGTTATACTTATCAGATTCTGATCAAAAATTTGAAAATTATCAGATTCAGAAGTCAGAAAATCCAGGTTCTGAACCTTCAGACTCTGAAGTTTTCAGGGCTTAACTTTCTTCAGACTCTCAAAAATGAGTGTCTGATAAGTCTTAGCTTCTGATGAACTCAGAATCTTGGTTTTCATTCAGATTCAAGCATATTTTTCAAGAGATAAAGTGCATGTTCAGATTCTTTTTGATAAAATTAAATATGTCTTCTGTTAGGGGTTTTGTGAATATGTCAGCCCATTGATGATCAGTATCAATGAACTGGATATCCAAAACACCCTTCTGAACATAATCTCTTATAAAATGATGTTTTATATCTATATGCTTGGCTCTAGAATGCAGAATTGGATTTTTAGACAGACATATTGCAGCAGTATTATCACAACAAATAGGAATGTTATCTGCATGAATCTGATAATCCTCTAATTGATGTTTCATCCAGAGCAGTTGTGTGCTACAACTTGCAGCTGAGATGTATTCTGCTTCTGCTGTTGACAAAGCAATAGTTGCTTGTCTTTTGCTGGCCTAGGATATCAGATTTTCACCAAGAAACTGACAGTTTCCACTGGTGGACTTTCTTTCAATCCTGTCCCCAGCATAATCCTGTCCCCAGCATAATCAGCATCACAGAATCCAACTAGCTTATAATTCAAGGATTTTTTATACAAAAGTCCCAAATTAGTTGTTCCTTTCAGATACCTAAAGATTCTCTTGACAGCAGTCATATGAGATTCTCTAGGATCTGACTGGAATCTAGCACACAGACAGACACTAAACAAAATATATGGCCTAGAAGCAGTTAAGTATAACAGAGAACCTATCATACCTCTGTACAGCTTCTGATCTACTTTTGAGCCATTGTCCTCTTTGCTTAAGGTGCAGGTAGGATGCATTGGTGTTGTCATCAGCTTACAGTCATCAAGCTGGAACTTCTTCAGAAGCTCCTTTGTATATTTGGACTGATGAACATAAACACCATCTTTGCATTGGTTGATTTGAATTCCAAGAAAGAATTTCAACTCTCCCATCATGCTCATTTCAAATTCATCCTGCATTAACTTAGAAACCTCTTTGCAAAGAGAGGCATTAGTAGAGCCAAATATGATATCATCAACATATATTTGCACAATTAAGATGTCTTTCTTAACAGTTTTTCTAAAGAGTGTATTGTCAGCTTGACCTCTTACAAAATCATTTTTAAGTAAGAAATTACTTAGTCTTTCATACCAAGCTCTAGGAGCTTGTTTCAGACCATATAGAGATTTCTTAAGTTTAAAAACAAAATCTGAATTTTTAACATCTTCAAAACCAGGAGGTTGTTTAACATAAACTTCTTCAGAAATAACACCATTTAAGAAACCACTTTTAACATCCATTTGGTACAAGATGATATCATGATTAACAGCATAAGAAATAAGTAACCTGATTGCTTCCAGTCTTGCAACTGGAGCAAAAGTTTAAGTGTAGTCTATGCCTTCCTGCTGGCTGTAGCCTTGAGCTACCAGTCTTGCCTTGTTTCTGATCACTTCTCCTTGTTCATTGAGCTTGTTTCTGAACACCCATTTTGTTCCAATGATGTTCTTATGATCAGGTCTTGCAACTAGATCCCAGACATCATTCCTTTGAAACTGGTTCAGTTCTTCCTGCATAGCTACAATCCAACCTTCATCTGCAAGTGCTTTATCAGCAGTTGTGGGCTCAATCATGGATAGCAGACCAAGCATAGACTCATTCTGACTGAATGCAAATCTTGTTTTCCTTGGACTGTTCTTGTTTCCAATGATCAGCTCCTCAGGATGTGAAGACTTGTACTTGAATGAGGTTCTGGGTGGATTAGCTTCTGAAGAATCACCAGGGGCATGTTCAGAACCATGCTGATCTTGATTATCATCTGGAGGAGTGTCAGCATCTGAGAGTTTCTCAGTTTCCTCAGAATTTTCAGCTTCTGAACTTTCTTCAGACTCTGAATCCTGTTCAGGTTTTGAAGGTTTTTCTGAGAGTCTGAAATCTGCAAAACTCTCAACCACCTCTGGTATTTCATTACCAGGCTTCTTATCATCAAATCTAATATGTATGGCTTCTTCAACAACATGTGTTTCAGAATTATACACCCTGTATGCTTTAGATATCTCTGAGTATCCTAAAAAGGTACCCTTTTGAGCCTTAGCATCAAATTTCTTTAGGTAGATTTTATTGTTCAGTATGTAACAAGTACAACCAAACTGATGAAAATAAGAAATACTTGGTTTTCTTCCTTTAAACAGTTCATATGCTGTTTTATTCAGAATAGGTCTGATATAGATCCTGTTCTGAATATAACAGGCTGTGTTTACAGCTTCTGCCCAAAAGTACTTAGCAATTTTGGATTCATGGATCATGGTTCTGGCCATTTCTTGCAAAGATCTGTTCTTTCTCTCTACAACTCCATTTTGTTGTGGAGTTCTAGGAGATGAGAACTCATGGAGAATTCCATGATCTTCACAAAAATTTTCAAAAGGTTCATTTTCAAATTCCCCACCATGATCACTTCTGACTTTTAAAATTTTCAAGTCAGTTTCAGTTTGTACTTGTTTGCAGAATTTGTAAAACACATCATATGTTTCATTTTAGTTCTGAGGAATTGAACCCAAGTCCACCTACTATAATCATCAACAATTACAAGTTCATACTTCTTCCCATTGATTGAAGCTGTTCCAACAAGACCAAACAAATCAATGTGAAGCAGTTCTAAAGGTTTAGAGGTGGAAATAATGTTTTTGGATTTAAAAGAAGTTTTAGAAAACTTTCCAATTTGGCATGCTCCACAAAGAGCATCTGAGTGATAGTCAATTTTAGGCAGGCCTCTGACCAGCTGTAACTTGCTAAGCTTAGAGATGAGTCTCCAGTTAGCATGTCCCAGCCTTTTGTGCCATACCCATTTCTCATCACTCACAGACAGAAGACAAACTACCTTCTGCTGAACCAATTCAGAAAAATTGATTTTATAAACATTGTTTTTCCTGTTTCCTTTGAACACTACAGACTTATCTTTGTTGTTAATTACAGTACAAGTGTTCTTATTGAACAGGACTTCATAATTACTATCACATAATTGACTTATGCTAAGTAAATTATGTCTAAATCCATCTACCAGGCAAACATCATCAATGTACAGGGAAGAATTACCTATCTTACCAGTACCAATGATCTTTCCTTTCTGACTTCCCCCAAACCCCACAGTTCCTCCCTCTTTCAGAGTCAAGGTTTGGAACATAGACTTGTCTCCTGTCATATGATGCGAGCATCCACTGTCCAGGTACCAGGACCTTTCCTTTTCTTTGGATGACAAACATATCTGCAATAGAAATGATCTCAGACTTAGGTACCCAAATTTTCATGGGTCCTTTATGGTTAGTCCTGAAAGGTTTTGGCTTTTTCATCTTGTGTCTGGAGTTGTAGAACTCAGACTTGTTCAGATTCTTTGGACATGAATCCTTAAATCTTGAATAAGTCTGGGTTTTAGAAACTGAGTTCTTCAGAACCTGAGTTCTCAATGGTTTTGACTCAGATTTCTTCAGAACCTGAGACTTGTAGGTCTTTGGTTCTGAGTTGTTTAGAGTCTGAACCATTGAATACTTTGGTTCTGATTTCTTCAGAACTCTAATTTTGTTAGCTTCAGACACAAGACAAGCTTCAGTTTTACCTTTCTTAAAACAGTCAGAAACATGTGGCAGATTAGCTTTCTTTTGCTTGCTTTGCCTAACATTATGAGATTGAAAATGTTTTGTATTAACTGGTTTAGTAGTTTTAGAAGTTTTCAAGAACCTAGTCTTAGAAAAATTTGAGTTTGAATTCTTCAGACTCTGAGACTTACTAGTTTCAAGTTCTGAACCCTTCAGACTCTGAACATTTTCAGGTTTAGAGTCTGATTTTCTCCTACTCTTAGGCTTAGGACCTTTTGGTTGAGACTTTGGCAAGGTTTTAACATCTGCCATCATCTTTCCCTTAGGCTCAGAAGCTTTAGAGTCTGAGCAGTTCAGAACTTCAACTTCTGCAGTCTCAGTTTCTGTTACTTTCAATTTCTCAGAACTGTCAGAGGCAGGCACAAAGCATATTCCATTTCCTTTCATAATATTTTCAGAACAAGAAGGTGTGTTTGATTCATTTGAAAGATTGAATGAATCATTGTTAAATCCAATACCTTCACCTTTGTTTCTGTAAATACTATAAATCATAGAAGCAACCTTACTTCTATTAATTCCAGTTAAAATAAAGTCCTGAAGAGCAATTTCATGTTCATTAGGAATTTCTTTAGGTTTCTTATGAGCCTCATCTCTGAGTTCTCTAACTTCTTCATCAAACTCAATTATTTGATTCTGAAGTTTGAGATTTTCCTCAGACAGCAAGTTAGTTTTATTTTTCAAGGATTTTATTTCTCCTAACTTGCTTTTGAGGTGGCTCATAAGATCTTTAACTGTTTCAATTAATTCAGATCTAGTGAGTTCAGAATATACCTCATCTTCATCATCTGAGTCTGAACAAGATTCTGCATCAGAAAATGCAGTTGCCATCAAAGCCATATTTGCTTCCTCTTCATCAGACTCAGACTCGTTGTCCAGATCATCCCATGTTGCCATGAGACTCTTTTTAAGTTTGTTTCTGAAGTTACTAGACTTTGAGCTGGTCTTCTTTGCTTTTTCCTTTGACTTGTCCTTCTGAAGTTCAGGACATTCAGCAATGAAGTGGCCAGGTTTCTTGCAGTTGTAGCAGTCCTTCTGGTTTTCCCTCTTTGAACCAGATCCTTTAAAATTACTGCTTCTGTTAGAGAATTTCTTCTTTCTATTCATTAGATATTGAATTCTTTTGGAAAGCATTGCAAGCTCATCAGCATCTGAATCTTCTTCAGAATTTCCCTCAGGAAATTCTTCTTCAGATTCAATAGCTTTCAGAGCTTTAACAGGCTTTCTTTTAGATTTCAGTACTATTGATTTAAGATCTCTAACAGACTCATCCTCATTAAGTCCCAGTTCATGCACCTTGAGGGAGCTTATAAGATCTTCAATACTTAGAGTATTTAGATCCTTAGCTTCCTGAATAGCAGTCACTTTGGGTCTCCATTTAGATGGCAGACTTCTCAGGATTTTGTTCACATGATCAGCTGTGGTATAACTCTTCTTCAGAATCTGAAGTCCAGAAACCAGAGTCTGAAATCTTGAGAACATAGTCTCAATATTTTCATCCTCTTTCATTCTGAACAGCTCATATTGCTGAACAAGAATATTAGCCTTAGCTTCTCTAACTTTTTTGTTAGCTTCATAGTTAGAGCAGAGGGATGTGAAGACGGCCTTTGCTGTAGATTTGTCACTCAGCTTCTGGTACTCAGTGTGAGGTAGGGAATCCACAATGATTCCTCTCACATTGTGATGCTTTCTATATATCTTTCTTTCTGCATCACTCAAACCTCTTCTGTTGACAACAACACCTTCTTCATCAACTGGAATAGTGATTCCATCTTCTATAATATCCCATAGTGAATCATCAATACCAATTATATGGCTATACATTTTGCTCTTCCACCATGAGAACTTTTCTGGGTCACCAGTAAACATTGGGGGTTTATTGTGTGACCTGGATTTTCTATCATCTGTACCATAGTCATATGATACAGAAGTTCCAGTACCTCTTTGATTTCTGGGAGGGGGTGGAGGTGAACCTTCTGATGACATGTTTTTCTCAGGATCTTACTGACACACTGTTAAGTGTTAATATCAGAACCGGAGCTCTGATACCAACTGAAGGTGAGAAAAACACACAAGAAGGGGGGGTTGAATTGTGTGGAGTCAAAAACTTAGGTTTCTTTTCTTCTCAAAAAATATGTTAAGTTCAGAATCAAGTTCTAAACTTTTATCAAAGTTAATTAGCAGTGGATTCAAATGAAAAGAGAGAAGGAAAGAGAGACACACAATATTTTTATACTAGTTCCTTCCACAAGTTGGAAGTAGTCTAGTCCCCTTGTTACAAACAAGAGATTTTAACTATAATCAGACTGATTACAATTGCTCAACCACAAAGGAAGAGACTTCCAGTTGCTCAACCACAAAGGAAGAGACTTCTAATGTTCAAGACACTAAGTCAAGAGGCTTCCAATGCTCAGAACACAAAGTAATGAGACTTCCTGCTCAGACCACAAAGGAATGAGGCTCTAATTGCTCAGAACACTAAGTAATGAGACTCTGATGCTCAGTACGAAGACTGAGACTTGAACCAAACTGAATTACAATGAAAGTAAATTTGGGTTGAACACTTGATCAAATATCAGAGGTGTTCACTTAATACAACACAGGAATAAGACTCTAGACTTAAGAAATTCTAAGATTACAAGTTTGTAAGAATTCTTAAGAGTTTTGGTGACACTCGTATTTTTACAGCAAAACAGAGCATAGTTTCAGACAGTTTTGTTTCAAGAGTCTTAGCAGTTTTCTTCTTCAATTCTTCATCCTTATATAGAGGAAAATAGAGCTGTTGAAGAAAGCCAGGAATTAAGCAAAGAGCCGTTGCAAGTAGAGAACTAGGCCAGGTGATAAGTGCCAGAAAGTGGTTAAAATGCACATATATTTTAAGGCATTTATGTTACTTGTTTTACAAGTTATCATAGGATAAGCTCTTAATTTATCATTAAATGTCAAACTTGTGATCCTATGCCTTACCCCATCTAATATTGCAGGGATTTCATTCTTGAACCTGAGCTGAGCAAAGAATTATGAGGTTTTGTTAAAGCCATCGCTACAAGCGCCAGATGCCACGCTTCAAGCGAGCCTAGGCAGGGAAAATTGAGAGCTTCATCGCTACACGCGATGGACCAGGCGCTTCAAGCGAGCATAGGCAGGGATTTTCAGAGGTTCATCGCTACAAGCGATGGATTGGTCGCTTCAAGCGACCAAGGGCGGTTTAATGCTCTATGCTGACGTGGAGCATTCCCATTGGCCAGACATCTGCCATCGCTACAAGCGACCAGCTCATCGCTTGTAGCGAGCGTGCAAAATCTCAGTTTTATAAAAGCCTTTTTAGCTCACTTTTCAAATATAACTGGATCATTGACTACTTCCATTTGGGGATTGCTTTTTAATTCAGTTTAGTAATAGTTTAGTACTTAGTTTTTAGGGCTAGAAGCTATGATCTTCAAGGAGCAAAAGTGATTGGATTGTGGAATCAACCAAAGGCTTTGGGAAATCAAGACTTAGGCTATGATCTTCATCTTTTCTCTACTCTTTTGTATAGTTGTCATGAAAATGAACAACTAACTTCCCTTTGTTGGGATTGGAGGTATTCTTTCTAGCTTAGATGTAATCCATAATTATGTGAATATAAGATTTTAGCAATTTATGTGTTTTTGAAGTTATTCTTGATTTTCACTCTCATGCTTGATTCAATTGATATTGACAAATACTTTTGAATCTATGTTTAGAATAATCTTCTATCAAAATAAGAAAATTTAGAAATGGATTTGGGTTTTGATAATCGCACAAAGTTTCGGATCGTAATGCTTTCGGATCGTTTGATAGATTGGGAAATCGTCTATTAAACGATACGATCGATCTCACGATGTCATTTGGGAAATCAATGACGTTGTCGAGCGATACGTGATATTTTCGCTAAAACGCTAAAATTAATATGCATGATTTATAGATTATATTCGATGCAAGATTGATGAACTCCTATTCCAACGCTTTTATACCCTATTACTTGTCGTTTTAATTCTGTTTTTACATTACTTTAGTTTATGCAACCAATCGTACAAACCCTTAACTCAAAACAATACCGATTGTTGAACGGTTCGAAGTAGCGCACCAATCCCTGTGGAGACGATACAAAAATACTTACCTCGTTTGTTGCTGCAATACTACAGCCAACAAAATGGCGCCGTTGCCGGGGATTAGTGTTTAGATATTTTGAGCATCGCAATAATTGGGATTGTTTTGAGCTTTTGTAGATATCGTGTTAATATTCTTTCGTTTCTTTTATACATTATAAACTGTTTGTGCATTAACCTTCTTTGTTATGCAAAGAAAATTTCCTTGTTAGTTACATTTGTTTCAGATTTTCAACATTGAAAGAAATCATGGTTGATCATCATGATTATTTCAACTACTATAATCCATTCGAGTATGATACCTATCAACAATTTCAACAATATCCGTCTGAAGATGAACAAATGGCAAGAACGGAAAATATTTTGAATATGTTCATGCAACAATCCATGATCAATATGCAAAATACCAACCATAGATTGAGAGCTTTGTCATGCCAATTGGAGATTTTGCAAGTTCAATTGAATTTTCTACCAAGAATCATGGGTGTTCAGACCAACAATCAATCCGTATTGGAATTCGGAGAGATTGTTGAAGACGATGTTGATGAGAGTGAGGAAGAGACGATGTTTGAAGGATGTGGTATTCGGGAATTAGTGAAAGAATTAGAAATACCACATGAAATAGAACTTCTTCAAGAAAGGTCAAATTCTGAAGAGGCCAGTGTTGTTGATAGTGAGAAAGAGATGGATATTGAGATGATGGAACAGTTTCTTAACAAGGAAGAAACTTATAAAATGGAGGGGATGAAAGTGAGCAAGGCGGAACTTGAGCTTGTACAAGATTGTATTTGTTCCTTGCTCAACTTACTCTGGAAAGGGAGGTTATGGATGCCACATCAGCTATACCACAAGTTCATGGAATTCCTCCCACAGCAAAGGAATACAAAGGCTGATGTGCGTGCCGTCTCATTTTGGCCGCCCTAACGAATCAGGCGTCGAGCTAACGACGTAAAACAAGCGCTTGTTGGGAGGCAACCCAACTGTGTAGGTTTATTGTTTTTAATTAGTATTTTAGTTTTGAATATCCATTCATGCATGTAGGGATAGTGGCAAGGGCTGAAAATTTTAAATTTTTCTGTTTACTGTCATGGTCGCTACAACGATGGATTTCATCGCTATAGCGACGAGCTTCAAACTTTGCATCGCTGTAGCGACAACTGGTCGCTTGTAGCAATGAAGGAAAATTCTGACAGTACAGTTTCCAAAACCACTTTGAACCCTTATGTACTTTGGATAATTTTATTTTGGTTATTATGTTTAGTATATTATGTTTAATTTCAAATTTTGTTATTTATTTTTGAATTTATCCAACAAATGGAAAGAAAGATGACAAAGATTCAAAAGCTAAGTGCTTGTTTGAAAGCAAAGCATTGAGCTTAGAATCAGTTGAGTGGTAATGATAGAATGAGTGATAAAAGCGCACAGCTAAGGTACTCGTTTTCTGGTTTTTCTAGGTATATTCTTGAATGTGAATAAGTTCTTTACACACAAATTTAATTTATTCAGTTTTATGCAAGCACATGTTTAGTTTTGAACCAATTAGAACTAGCCGAAATGTGAGGAATCCTCAACCATTGTATATATATGCAGGAGACCGGCATTTCATGTTTAACTCAGTTATTTTATGTTAAATCTATTGTTGTTTTAAATTGTATAAAAGCATTGAAATGATCAAGGCAATTTTTTGAATATGAGTGAAACACTTGACCATATAGCCTACCCTGTGAGAAGTGAGAATCTGTTAACCCCTCTGAGCCTATTGAATCAGAGTTGTTAACTGTGAACTGTCAACTTTCATAAGCTCAATTGCTTATTGAAATTGCCGGAGTTTGTAAAAAAATCCAGTTCATAGTTAACTCATTATTGAATTCTGATATTTGCTTTCTTTTGAACCCTTATCCATCGTGATTATTGACCTTTGCCAAAATGATAAAGGAACATTCGATTAGGGTATCATTGAACCAAGTTGGGGAGAAAAGGGAGGTTGTGTTTATGTCAAGTAGTGGTGAATTGTGATAATTGATCTTGACAACAAGAAAAAGAGAAAGAAAAAGAAAAAGAAAAAAAAAAGAAAGAAAAGCAAACCAAGAAAAAGAAAAGAGAAAAATAGAAAAGGTTTGAAATAAATCAAAGAAAAAGTTGTCAAGATCAATCAAGAAAAGAAAAATTTGAAGTTCACCAAGAGTTGTATTTGAGAAAGGAGGAAGTTTGTAAATAGATTGAATGTTCCTCTTGCTTGGCCATTTGAATTCAATATCCCACATATGACAATTCTTTTGTAACCAAGCCCAATTACAACCCTTAAAGACCTTATGATCAATGCCTTTTATGCTTTTAGAAATGTTAATTAGATGGACACATAATTTGATTGGAATGTTATCATGTTTGCTGGATGAGTGTTCATACCCTCACAATAGATTTCAATGTGTTCATATACTTAATATAGAAGTGTGTTAGGTTTGGTTCAAATTTAAACTTGTTGTTTGTTAAGAATTGTGTGATTTAATGCTTTGTGTTTAGAACTAGTTCACATTCATAGTATGTATCTCGTTTAATGAGAAACTTAACTTTAACTTGCGCAGTCACGTTTGAATCATTCATCTGATACTTGTTTTCTTCAAACTTTTGATTCTTTTGCTCATTACTTAAAACTTTGGTTAAAGCTTGTTTCCTTATTTGTAGCGTCCTTTGTTTGAGGACAAACAAAGATTTAAGTTGGGGAGTGTGATAAGTGCCAGAAAGTGGTTAAAATGCACATATATTTTAAGGCATTTATGTTACTTGTTTTACAAGTTATCATAGGATAAGCTCTTAATTTATCATTAAATGTCAAACTTGTGATCCTATGCCTTACCCCATCTAATATTGCAGGGATTTCATTCTTGAACCTGAGCTGAGCAAAGAATTATGATGTTTTGTTAAAGCCATCGCTACAAGCGCCAGATGCCACGCTTCAAGCGAGCCTAGGCAGGGAAAATTGAGAGCTTCATCGCTACACGCGATGGACCAGGCGCTTCAAGCGAGCATAGGCAGGGATTTTCAGAGGTTCATCGCTACAAGCGATGGATTGGTCGCTTCAAGCGACCAAGGGCGGTTTAATGCTCTATGCTGACGTGGAGCATTCCCATTGGCCAGACATCTGCCATCGCTACAAGCGACCAGCTCATCGCTTGTAGCGAGCGTGCAAAATCTCAGTTTTATAAAAGCATTTTTAGCTCACTTTTCAAATATAACTGGATCATTGACTACTTCCATTTGGGGATTGCTTTTTAATTCAGTTTAGTAATAGTTTAGTACTTAGTTTTTAGGGCTAGAAGCTATGATCTTCAAGGAGCAAAAGTGATTGGATTGTGGAATCAACCAAAGGCTTTGGGAAATCAAGACTTAGGCTATGATCTTCATCTTTTCTCTACTCTTTTGTATAGTTGTCATGAAAATGAACAACTAACTTCCCTTTGTTGGGATTGGAGGTATTCTTTCTAGCTTAGATGTAATCCATAATTATGTGAATATATGATTTTAGCAATTTATGTGTTTTTGAAGTTATTCTTGATTTTCACTCTCATGCTTGATTTAATTGATATTGACAAATACTTTTGAATCTATGTTTAGAATAATCTTCTATCAAAATAAGAAAATCTAGAAATGGATTTGGGTTTTGATAATCGCACAAAGTTTCGGATCGTAATGCTTTCGGATCGTTTGATAGATTGGGAAATCGTCTATTAAACGATACGATCGATCTCACGATGTCATTTGGGAAATCAATGACGTTGTCGAGCGATACGTGATATTTTCGCTAAAACGCTAAAATTCATATGCATGATTTATAGATTATATTCGATGCAAGATTGATGAACTCCTATTCCAACGCTTTGATACCCTATTACTTGTCGTTTTAATTCTGTTTTTACATTACTTTAGTTTATGCAATCAATCGTACAAACCCTTAACTCAAAACAATACCGATTGTTGAACGGTTCGAAGTAGCGCACCAATCCCTGTGGAGACGATACAAAAATACTTACCTCGTTTGTTGCTGCAATACTACAGCCAACACCAGGCTGAAATTGCGAGCTAAACTCAGCAGAAAACCAGAGGAGCAACCATTTTTGAATTTGCTTTCCTTAAAAGCTGGGGAATGTTTGAGTCAGGGAGACAACTGTTCCATTGGAGCTGTTCTGACACTGCAGACATTAAATGCTGAAGGAAACTTTCCACGTCAGACTTCAGAAGCTTCTTCAGGAACAATACTTCAGAAGCTGGCTTCAGACTCAGGTCTTCAGAAGCACACTTCAGACGCACTGTTCATCAGACACACTATTCATCAGACGCACTGTTCATCAGACGCTCCCTTCAGACGTTGACTTTTGTTGACCTTCAGACTCAGCCTTCAGACGTTGACTTTCGTTGACCCTCAGACTCAGCCTTCAGACGCTGCCTTCAGACGCAGTCTTCAGACTCTGCCTTCAGAAGCACCCTTCAGATTCAGTCTTCAGACTCAACCTTCAGACCCAGTTTTCCTTCAACTTTGCAACATAGCTTCTAAGCTTTCCTTCTTGCTCTTAGCTTGTTCTTCCATAACCAATATTAATTAATCAACATTAAGAACATGGTTCTGCACAACTTAGAACAAAGCATTAGCAATACCAATTTTCTTTTTAACACTTTGTTATCATCAAAACCTTAAAGAGAGATGTTCATACAAATTGTTCCAACAATCTCCCCCTTTATCCAAAAGAGAGTTGTTCATACATTTTGTTCCAACAAAGCAAAGATTCAAGCTTGAGGGAATTTGATAAGTAGTAATTTATAGGTTTTTAAGGGTTTATTTTTATGCAAGTTTAATCGTTTTACTTTATTTTCTTGAACTATTTTACTTTAGAACTTTTGTTTTTCTTTCTAGGTAAAAATAATGAAGAGCAAGCACTTTGGAGCAAAATCACAAAGAGCCAAGCAAGAAAAGTCAAGTTTCAAGGAAAAATTTAGATGGCACGGTCGTGCCACCTTTTACATTGGTTGTGCGCCCTTCCTGACCAAACCGTGTAACACCCTAAACCCCATATTTTATTTTCTAATAAAATTCAATAAATAATTAAACATGCAAGGGTGTCACACATCTTAATAAATCCAAAAATACTTCATTTAATATTGAAAACGTCGCAGCGGAATAAATTTCAAAGTATTCAAAGTAATTGTCACATCATGAAATCAACATCAAAACTGAATTCCAAATGAATTCTAAAACAAAGTCTTAAATAAAAATAAGCTCCCAATCCCTAGTGTTACTAATCAGAGCATCGACTCGATAAAGACTCCCAAAAGCGATAAAAAGAGAAGGCGCGCTCCAACGCCATCCTCCAAGACACACTGCTACTAAGATTCTTCTTCCTGCAAATCTACACCACAAAGGTGTAGGCGCCCAACCCGCCACTAGAGGGTGAGAATATATTCAACACAAGAGAGGTACAAACACATGTATAGATTCAGATAAAATAATCATCAATTGCAGTTAGGCATGTATACATCACAGACAGGTATTATTCACATTTAATCATAAACGTTCATTTAATAAAATCAATAGGCATCAATCAACATCTTATAATAACATACAAGCATCAACATCATTTAAGAATATCAAGTAGGCATATAGGAAAATACATGCCATTCACACATAATCATATAGAGGCACATCATTGAATATCACATCTTTAAATAGTTACACATCTTTAAATGACACATCTTTTAATTACACATCTTCAAATAGACTTGCAGTTATGTATGCAATGTCCCTAACTCGACTCTATATGCATGTGGTACCGGTTTTGGATATCAGAGGTATGTTACTGATTTATCCCCCATCTTTAAATCACATCTTTAAATCGGACTGACCATGAATGCATGAACACCAAGTAATGACTCAACAATGCACATCTTTATATGACTCAACAATTACACATCTTTAAATAACACATCTTCAAATAGCACATCTTTAAATCACACATCTTCAAATAACACATCTTTATATAACACATCTTTAAATCACACATCTTCAAATAACACATCAATTTCACATCATCAAATAATTCACAAATTACACTTAGTCAAATAACACATCAATTTCACATCATCAAATAATTCACCAATTACACTTAGTCAAATAACACATCAATTTCACATCATCAAATAATTCACCAATTTCACATCATCAAATAATTCACCAATTACACTTCGTTAAATAACTCATCAATTACAGATCATTTAATATTTCATTATTTCAAATCATCATCCAAAACATATTATTTCAAATTCTTCATTTAAGACATATTATTACAATAATAATAATAATGATAACTCTTACTACCTCCGTTCCTTTTTAATTGTCACATTTTGACATTTTACACAAACCAAGACAAACTATAAATATCACTACTTTTGATACAATAATTTATATTTTTACTATAATAACCTTATTCATTTAATATATCATCTCATATATTTCTCTCTCCGTAATAAATAACTAAGGATAATATTGGTAAAACAATATTTAAAGTTGCATTGAACTTTGAAAGTGACAGTTAAAAAGGAACAAAAAATTTCTTCAAAAGTGACAATTAAAAAGGAACGGAGGGAGTATTATTTAACACATCAATACACATCGTCAATTAACTCATCATTACACTACGAAGGCTTTGTGGCTACATTCATATGGCTTTTAAGGGAGTACGCACATTCATGTTAATTTGATTCCATATATTAATAAATGATCTAGTTTCTTAGTCATGTATATAAGTGTAGGCTTAAGGTCACGCTTGACAAGTCAATAGAGTATACTTAACAAAAAAAATATATATGAAGAATTTATAAGAAAGTAAAGCACCTACATTACTGTAGACCATCCCATGGTATAACATGCATGGTTCGAAATTAATTTCAGTTACGTTCCTACTTGATCTATAATTTAGAAATAGAAAAGGTGAAACAAGAAAAGTGAGGGAAAACTGGAACTTTATTTTATTTTCCAACGATGATTAGCCAAAAATCGCATGTACTGTTTATACCAATTGCGTGTTAAATTAATCATTAAATCAACTAATAAAAATATCCAAGTGAAATCAAGGCCCCATATCACAAAATAGTATTTGAACACAACCAGCAATAGTACCGAACATGAATATGTAAAGGGCACAACAATATTAAATTTTCAAGCACTGGAATTCAATGAAGTAGTTGTACAGTGATAAGGAATATTAATTGGAATGGAATTAGACACTTATAAAACATCACAACATCAAATATGCATTAAATCTCATGATTTTTACACACATATAAAACTCAAAACACAATATAACCACGATTAAATCACGAATTTCGCACATCAAAATCATGAATTTAGACATAATCACATACCCAAAATCACAACAACAAATTAGAGCACGAATTTAACATAAATTCATTAAAAGATCATGAAAACAAAGAAGAAAAACACAAGCCCTACACTACCCACATGTTCATACAACCCTTACGGTGAATAGAGACTCCCCCCTTACCTCTGGTTTGCAGAATTTGAATGAATTCCTACGGTGAAATCTCTCTCAGGTTCTTCTCGCTATGCCTTCTTGCTTCTTCTCTCCACAACCCTAGTTTTCCTTTGATCTCTAATCTTTTCTCTGTTTGTTGTAACCCTAATTCTCTAATGCTCTCCTCTATTTATAACCTTTTAACTGGGCTAGGTTTCTCTCATAACTAACTAACAGTTTACTCTTCATTATTTACACCTCCTTCTATCCTATTTAATTAAAACACTACTTAATTCCTTCATTCAAACCCCCCCTCTTTACTATTACACCACTGCTCTTATTTTTTCTAAAAACATCCCTTTCTCCATAATTTCTCTTATTCTCCTATTTTTCAACAACTAGCTAACTCATCTATTCTCTCAATACCCACAATCCAACAACTTATTTTGAAAACACCAAACAGATAATTCCTAATAATATTAATATTACTAATATTATATAACAATAATACCAATAAATTAATATTTAAAAATCGGGGTGTTACAAACCGTGCCATATGACATGTACTTTGGCTTTTAGTAATGGTCATATGACATGTAATTGACAATCAATTTGGCAAGTTAATGCCTAGCTACTTTAGTCACAAATTTGCAATCTATATACCTATTACTATTTAATCATGTTTGAAGAAAACTTCATCAAATAAACTAATATCAATTGTAGCAAACATCCTTGCATTAATTCAACTAAAGCATTACAACCCATGTTTCAATTACAATAAAAAACCAGAGGAGTTGAACTAAACCATTACAACCATATCTCAACTAAACCATTACAAACCAAAATAAACAACTTGAACATAGTTGTTACAACTTCACCATTTCAGCTTAAATTCATTATATATGCAACAAAAAATACCCAAGATAATATCAACATAACCATAAACAAGTTGGTCTTCTTCCTTGAGTGCTGCAGCTTCTTCTTCAACTTCTCATTTTTGTTGATTCCCAAATCTTTCATTACAATATTCAAATCTTTCAGAAGCTCTTCACAATTGCAATCACATGGAAGCTTATTGACATATGATTGTGATGCTTCAGTTGCTGCTACTGCACTACTAAAAAAAGCCATTTTGGGATGGAATTTCAGACGAATTAGGGACGAAATTTGCGGAAATTTCCCACGGAATTCGGACGGAATTATGATTTCGGACGGCGTTCGAACATACGATGAACCGTTTGAAAAAGCCGCTTCGCAAATTAGAATTCTGTCCCAAAAATATTTCAGACGGATTTCAAACAGTTTTCACAGAAATTAAGTTTATGGTATATTGGGCAAAACTTCGAACAAATTTCAGACGGAATTAAGTTAAAATTTCCTACGAGTTTCAGACAGACTTAAGTTAAAACTTCCTACGCATTTCGGACGGAATTAACTAAGATTTTCCTACGTTTTTCGAACGGAATTAACCCAATATGTAAAAAAAATTCCTAAAACCAATATTCAATAAAAAAAATTTATCAGAATATTCAGTAAAAATATAATCAGCGTCTCATAAAATGTACTACTACAACTCAATGTTCATTTCAGTAAAAATATAATAAGAATATCACAAAATGTACTAATACAACTCAACATTCATAATAGCCAAAATATAATTTAATACTAAATAAAATAAAACATTCCCCTAGCATTAGATGATCATCCTCTTGCATCCATAGGAGCGAATTAGGCCCAGTTGCATCATCAGTTACCAAAACAACGTCAAGACTTAATCTTTACTACTCCTACATAAAAAAAAAATAACACCATTAGAAAACTATCAAAAACAAATGAAGGAGCAAAAAGGAATAAACCCTCAGAAAAACCATGGTAACTATTATGTATGAGACTTATCTATAACCACTCAATTTATTAAAACTCCACATATCTGAGCACAACGTGTACCCAAGATATGGTCAAAAGTGATGCAAAGCATTGCAACTAGGAGGTTTAGAACAAAACCCACGGACCAACAAAACACGGTCCAAATTCACACCCCTAGAAACTAAACAGCAAAACTCGAGCCAAATTAACAAGCTCAAAGAAAGGTGCAAACACAATACTAACAACTACATAACCATCACATCAGTTGGGCAAAAAATTATGCATTAATGTCTGCAAAATCAGACCCGTAACCAGCAAAATAATGCCTGAACCAGAGAAAATAAACCTGCACATAACTAGAAGAAATTGAGCAGACTAGAACAGAAAATTGCTGACAGGTATCTGAACCAGAAAAACCTAGAACAACATCTAAGTTTGATTTGAAATTGTGCACCTGCATTTGTTATCCCATATTTTTGACTCAGATTTACATACAAGCATGACTGGAAGTCCAAAATGTGCACCTGCAACACATAATAAAAAAAATGTGATGTTCGCAAAGTGAAAATGACTCGAAGTCCAAAATTGAATTTCATAAATCAATTATTTCTAAAAGCATGCGAGAACATTTACGTTACTTTCTTTCCAATTAGGAAAAGGCATCCAGCAATAAAGTAAAATCATATAAAATTCTATCAAAGTAAGGTAATACCAACAATAACTGGAAGTTTCAATAACAATGTCTAAACTTCCTAAGATTCTTCCACCAAAATGAAAAACACAAAGTAGAAACTAGATAATTTCATCAAATTACATGAAGAGTGTAAACAAAACCACTCAGATTTGTAAACAAAACACACGAAAACCGTTCAAATCTCAAAACCTTACCAACTCTACAAATAATAGCCACAAAATCAATAGTAAGCATAAAGATTACTAAAAACCTGAAGAAAACTCGAATTCATTGAGTTAAGCTTTTGAATCAAAGATGCCAGGTAGAAGCATAAAAGAACGAACGATGACTAAATCAAAACAAACACAACTGATCTAGGATTGGAACTTTGAAGTGAGAACAACTATTTCAATTAGTATGGTATAATTATATTTATGGTTTTGAGAATCCTGTGTCATATAATCAGTAACTGCAACACCAAAAACCAGTATACCATTCTATGTATTCATAAGAAAAAACCAGTTTAGAATTCTATGTCTTCAGAGTAAAAATCCAACAACAAATTAATATAACAGTCATCAATAATCAGAAACAGTTCAATATCATATCAAAAAACTCATAACATAAATAAACAAAAGACTAAAATTTTATCAACATACATTCAGATTCCCCCAAATCACCATATCACTTACCCTAATAAGTAAAACAATACCTGGAATGAAAAAACTGCGAATCTAAAGAGAAGATTTTGGAAAGAGATTGAAGAGAAAGAGCCAAAATTGATTTTGGAAGAGCTGGAATATGAAGAGAGGCTCTCTCCAATCTGAAGAGGAAGAGCTGAAATCACTTCCAATCTTAAGAGAATAGTCGAAATTGAGAATCTGGAGCCGAAATATGAAGTGGAAAATGTGAAATCTGAAGCGAAACCTGAAGAGGAAGAGCAAAACTGAGAAAGTGATTTATCAAAGAAGGGGGAGAGAGAGCAATACAAATTTGGAATAGCTTTTTTAGGGGTTGGAGAGAGAGAACTTATGAGAGAAATTTGTAACACAATGGCGGGATATGAAAATAATTTATCAATATGGGTCGTCCGAAACCTGTCTCAATGTTTCGCACGATTTTGGGACAGATTTACCCATCTAACGAAATCCGAACGAAATATGTGGGGAAGTGTCTTGTTAGAATAGGGTCTCAAAACATTCAGACAATTTTGGGACGGATTTGGGACAAAAACTTCGCTTGTTTAAAACTGTCCCAAATCTGTCTGAAAAATTAAATATAGTTCGGACGAAAAACTTATCCGTCCGAAAATACAAGTTTTTTAGTAGTGAGCTGGACGGTCATATGGAGGATGTCCTTCAATTTCATCACCCCATATGAACAACTTACAACTACTATAGCACCCTAAAACAAAATCAAACATATACATCTTTTAATTACATTAAATTGTGCGAAAATAAACAAAAAACAAAGTATTATAACAACCAACTCACCATAAAGGTTGGGCATTTCCAATATCTCCTTTTAGGGTTGTCATCTGAATTGGAGATGAACATCCTCATTATTTTGTTGCAACCACATATAGGCAACTCATTTGTTGATGATTTTGAGATATGGAATGAGAAGACATTGTTTGAAGGAAGTGAGTTTTTCCTCTTAGGGCACAATATATGAGAAGCTGGGCAAGGAAGGTATGAAGAAGAAAGAAAGAACAGAGAGATGAAAAAGGTGGAAAGATTGGTTTTTTAATTTCAAAATTTGGTGATTACGTTTTTTGATATCATCCATATGTAAATATTCGTTTTTGGTTTTAGTCCCTCTTATAACACTACTATTCATCTTTAATGCTACATAAGTGTGTTTTTCCATCTCAACAAGTGACATGTATGCCTCCGTTAGCCAACATTGTTTTTTATTTTGACGGAATCTGACGTTAGGAACCAATTCCAAAAAGTTAACAAGATACAAGGGCTGTTTCGCAACAAAAAAAATTACAGGGACGAAAACCAAAAATGCACGAACTTACAGGGACCTTTTACATATTTAAGCATATATATATATGTATATATATATATATATATATATATAGTTGTATATGAATTTCAGCGGATAACAAAGTTGTATATGAATTTCAGCGGATTGAAGATTATCAGAGTATATGAAGAAAGATTATATTATTTATGAGAGGATTACAAAAGATAGTAAAAGGAAAGCGTGCCTAGAATGAAGCACAAGACCTCCTTTATATAGGAGAAAGGGGCTTACTATTTAAGCCGGTAAAAGAAAAAATAATACTGACATAAGTTGGTCTGCCTACATAATTGAAGTTGGGTGCTCATAGGGCCCCATCAACACTTACAAAAAGAAGAACAGACAAACAACTTTATAAAAAGAAAGAAAAGATAAAGTCGATAACGACTTAAATCAAAATAATTGCAGAAAAGATAAAGTCGATAATGACATAAAGCAAAATAATTATTCTACTAGCAATAATGCTGAGAACTATTCTTGGATTATTTGGCTGCCATTATTCATCTTCTTGGATTCTTTTTCCTCTGTTTTGAGAGGGCACTATGGTTGTGATTAAAGCATCCCAGACATCTTCTGTGGTTACTTCTACTTCAGCCTGAGATTCTCCGGCAAGAAAGTCCATAGTTCCTTGGGATGAGGAAGACATTGTGTCTTCTTTTTTGGAAGGAAAAGTATTGAGAAATTGTTCCGTCATATACTCCAGAGTTTTGGTCATAATATCCTCCTCAGATTCCTTAGGATATTTTCTTTGAAAGTATTCTTTCATTTCTGTTAAAGGTGTAACACGGGACCTTTGCTGTTTAAGACTATTAGCCTTATCTACTGCAATGCTTTGATCAATTTTTAAGCTTATGATCTTAATGTCATCAGGTGACATATTAGTCCACCATTTTGTAAAGAAATTTCTTTGAAGGATAGGGATATTATATTTATCCCTGCATACAGAGATAGTCCAACTCCATATCCAAGGGATTTGGAACTCAGCAAAGAAAAGAAATGGACATTGTCCAGTAATCAAATTTTTAGATATAATCTTTTTAATCAAGAGGCTATGATCACACCAGTCATTATATCTATTAGATATACTGTCTGGAAGGATTAAAAATGAAGGGCCAAATTTTAGCCACCAGTTATAAAACCAATTTGGAATAGTTTTATTAACTATTTCCGGATTAATTGAAAAGAACCAAGAATGTTTGTTCTTGGGATTTTGATAGTAGAATGCCAAAGAAAAGGCCTGGATATAATCCCAATAGTTGAAGTAAATATATTTACCTTCAGCTATTTTAATAGCTTTTTCTCCATTTAGATTAAGACCCCATTCTCTGGGTAACAAAATTTTGTTAATGTGGCATTTAGAAAAGTTTATAAAACTTTGAGGATTATTATTCTGATAATGATGGGTAATGGTTACCGATTCGGTAACTGTCAAGAGAATCTCAAGATTAGGCCTGGGCTTGCCATGCAGACCAGGGTAACCCCTATCCTCAAGATACCTTGTTTTTAAAGACCAACCATCATTGTTGGTTAGCTTAAGATCCTCATCATCAATATACATGATGTCTTCAGTAACAGGGTTTTCGAAATATTCGGAAACCTTCTCAACAGATGGGTCATTGACCGCTATATCCTTGTAAGAAGTTGTCTTACTGGATGATGAAGAAGATTCTTCTTTCTTGTCTTTCAAAGGAAATTTTCCTTTTCTAGAAACAGTAGTCCAATCCCCTATTAGAGGAATGTTATTTTGAGGTGACAATCTGTCATCCCCACCACGGCCACGGCCTCTGCCACGACCTCCTCTCCCCCTATAGCGGGTTGTCATTGCCCTGCAAAAATTCACGGGTTAAATAATCAGCAAGAGAATTATTTTCTCCTTTAATGTATTGAATATCGAATTCAAAGGCAGATAATTGGGCTTGCCATCCTGCAAAAGTTTGTTTGGCCACAAGATTTTTAACATCTTTCTCAATAATAGATTTAGCAGAGCTACAATCTATTCTGAGTAAAAAATTTTGATTTGATAAATCACTCTGAAATTTAGAGATACACTTAATAATAGAAAGCATTTCTTTCTTAATAGTGGAATATTTGATTTGAGTAGGGTTCCATTTACCTGAGTTAAACCTAACTAATTCTTCTTTAGAATTGTTAGGATTAATTTGTTTTAAAATACCTCCATAACCAATATTAGAGGCATCAGTTTCAACAATTTTGAAATATTTAGAATTTGCTAAAGATAAACAAGGTAAACATTTAACTTTAGCCTTGATTCTTTGAACAGCTTGAGTATGCTCTGTTGTCCAAGGATTGGGTTTGGTTTTTAACCTATTATAAAGAATAGCAGTATCTTTTGCTAAATCTTTATAATAATCCGAAACATAGTTCAAACTTCCCAAAAATCTTTGAAGTTGAGTTTTATCAATAATAACATCAGGAAATTTAGAAGCAAATTCAATGCTCCTATTAATAGGAATAATTGTTCCTTGATAAATCTCATGACCTAAGAATCTAACTTTGGTCTGAAAAAGTTTCATTTTTGGCTCAGAAATAACTAAACCATTCCTTTTAACCACATCTTTGAAAATTTTCAAATGTTTAAAATGCTGGTCAATATTATTAGAAAAGACCAGGACATCATCAATATAAACAGTAATAAAGTCAGAATAAGTATTGAATATATCATTCATAATATTCTGAAATTCAGATGGAGCATTTTTTAACCCAAAGGGTAAAACATTCCATTCAAAGTGTCCAAAGGGGACAGTAAAAGCAGTCTTGTATTTATCTGCTTCAGCAACCTGAATTTGCCAATATCCAGATTTAAGATCAAATTTTGAAAAAATAACAGAATTATTAAGTCTGTCCATAAGATCTTTTTTATTTGGAATAGGATACCTAATCCATTTTAAAACCTGATTAAGAGGTTTATAATTAATTACTAATCTAGGAACACCACGTTCCTTCTCAGCTGCTTTATTGACATAAAAAGATGTACAACTCCAAGGAGATTTAGAATTTCTAATAAGATTTTTATCCAACAGAGTTTGAATTTCTTTTTTACAAAGGTATTCTTGATTCATCTGAGCTGGTCTAGCTTTAGTAGGAATTTGATTTTCATTAAAATCATCCAAATAAGGAAGAGTAACAACATGTTTCTTCCTATCCCAAAAAGCATTTGGGACATCATTACAAATTTCAATTTTAAATTGTTTTTCTAAAAACTTAATTTGTTTTTTAATTTCTTCTTTATTAAGACAATTTTCAACTGTTAAAATTTTAACTTCTTCTTTAAGAAAACCTAATTGTTTCCTTTTATTTTTAAGTAATTCTTTAACTTCATTAATCACCCTGCTTTGGGGATCAGTAATGAATTCAAAGGATATCCTTTGATTATTAATATAAGAAGTAATGCATGATTGGTCAATATTGATAATAGGCATAATATTATGCAAAAAAGGAGTCCCAAGTATAATTCTTTGGGTTAATCCTTTAATTAAAATAAAATGTGTAGGAAGACAAATATTTTGATTACAAATATATGTATTAGTTAATTTATAATTAACTTTAAGCTTATCTCCACCAGCTTGGGTGAGAGATTGAGTAGTTTTCTCAAAATATTTGGTAGGAATTATTCCTTCCTGAATGCAATTAAGATCAGCCCCGCTATCAACAAGAGCTATCTCATCTTGAAGAATAAAATTTTTATTAATAACTAAAGTAATTTTTATAAACCACTTTTGGGAAGTTACTCTTTCAAGAGTAGTTAAATAATCTTCTCCATCAGAAGAAGAGGAAGAAGATATATTTTCAACAATATTTTTTCCCTTTTCTAAATGGGTAATTCTTTGAGATAATATATCGTTATCTCTATTTATTTTAGCTATTTCAGCTTTTAAAGAGTTTATTTCTCTTTTAAGATCATTAATCGAAACCGGAGTTTCTTTTTTATTGATCTTTTGAAGTCTAGATAAAACTTCACTCATTTTATAAGGTTCATCCAAAATTTTTGGATTATCTTTAGGAGAACTTCTTTTTATTAAGAATTCTATCATTTCTCTTTTCAGCTTATTATCTGAAATAGATTCTAACGCCTTTAAGGCTTCATCATGATCTTTGGTAAGAACATTTAATCCATTCATGTCAACAATGGATTTTCAATAATCACATTGACAATCATTGTTGTCCTCTGAAGATATTTCTTCATTACTATCAGAGGATGATTCATTAATCATCTCAAGACTTTCATCAGAAAAGCTATTATCTTCTTCAGAATTAATTAAGAGAACTTTCTCTAATTGAGCACGAAGATTATCGTCTTCAATGTTTTTAAGGGCTTTTTTAGTCCAACATTGATTGGCGTAATGACCAATTTTACCACATTTATGGCAAGTAATATCGAACCTATTAGGTTTCTTTCTTTTGTCATTTTTATAAATTTTCTCTTTTTCACGAAAGGGTTTTTTTAAATTTCTTTCTTCTATAAGGTTTCTTATAATTATTATTATTTTTCTTAAGAGTTTTATCTCTCTTAGTCTTATCAGGAGAATTTTTTCCTATATCGTAAGCAAATTGATCACAAAATTCACCTAATTGGTGTTTCTCAGTTAGTCTTTGACTTTTTAACTGGTTTTTAAATTTTATGTCATTACATAAACTTAATCCTTCATTAATACAAGTACTAATGATATGACCATAGGTTAATTTATTGTAATAAATATTTATACCATCATTCTGGTATCTAAGGGTTTGCCTAACTCTTTCGGCAAAAAGATGAGGGAGACCATCCACAAATTTGGATTTCCAGTGGTCAGAATTAGAGTCTTTTAACATAAAAACTCTGGATAGAAAAGTGTCCTTATACCATCTAAAATGGGTCAAAGAAGGACATCTAAGATTTTGGAGAAGAGTATTGATTTTCTCCGAAAGAGGTCCTATAGTACCAACAAAGTGGAGGAGGATAGACAAGCATAAGGTGTAAACTGCATCTTCCTCTCCTATGTTAGCACGATTATTATCGTTATTGTCATCCATGGCTTTCCTATGATTAAGAATTTCATGACGTTCATCACCATTAAGATAATGATCCCACCAGCCTTTAAGTTGGCCAACAAAGCCAGCTGTTATAAAGCTAGCAACAGTACTATCACTATTATTGTTCTGGATACAGACAGTGGCGTACATAACCATACTATGAACAATTTTAAGAATTTGGGAGAAGGTCTTTTATAATAAAATTTTTCCAAACGTCTTTGGGAATTAATAGGATTAATTTCGGGTTTATTAACCTCATGGCTTTGCCTTTTAAACATAGCAGTTAAATCATCAATATTGTTGATTTCATCCTCATCAGAAGTTTCAGATTTATCAGATATTTTTGATATATCTAGATTATTAAGATGCATTTTCTTAAGCTTTTCTTCTAAGATACTAATGAATTCTCTAGTATCATTTTCTAATTTAAATCCTTTCATTTGAATAGGAGGTTGGATTAAGGGACTTTCCCTTTTTTCTTCTATAGGTTTAGAGGTAGATGCTATAGAAGAAGCAACAGGTAAATCAAGTTTTTTAATAATGATTTTCTGTTGATCATTTATTTTATCCAGAATAATTTTCTGTTGATTTTCTTGGCTTTGTTGTTTGTCAAGTTTTTCCAAAATAATTTTTTGTTGACTCACTTGATTTTCAAGAAGAGTTTTAAGATAAACAAGATCTTTTTTCAAGAGATATATATTGATCTCCAAGACTGGTTAAAAAGGCATTAGTATAATTTTGAGCCTTTATAATATCACTTAACTCTTGAAGAGTACTTGTTATTTTAACAAAAGTATTGTACGCATTGGCAACAATATTTTTTCCTAAAACAATTTCTTGCTCAGGAGGAAAGGGAGACTGTATGGTTGATCCATTAACAGCTTTAACCCAAGGCTTGGTTTTTAAAACTAAAATTTTTGTTTAGTTTTTCTGATTAAATAATCATAAAACCAAGTAACAAAAGGGATAAAATTTTTATCTCTATCAAGTTCTTTATAAAACTTTTCTTTGAACAAATCTCTTTGTTCTTTATCAAATTTTTTAAAATACCAAGATCTAAATTCTTTGTATCTAGGTAGTTTAAATTCATCATTGATGAATCTTCTGAAATCACTTCCTGGACTACAATCCATGAAAACTCATTTCAGATTGTGTAGGAGATTTCCTACTATAAATTCCTTGAGGAATATTATTATCACTAATAACAATATGTTCAACAGTGTCAGTATCAAAATCTTCTTTGATTTGAGAAGTAGACATTCTACTAGAAAAATTTGTAGCTTCATTAGCCGTTTGATATCTAGAAGAGGTAGAAGATAGACTTCTAGGAATTCTAAAGGATCTACTAGAAGCAAATCTAACTTCTATGTCACCTTCAGTATTCTGAATAATTTGATCAATATTATTATTGATAATTGGTTCCGGGTTAGTTTCCTGAAGAAGATTCCAACTTTCTGAAAAATTTATTTCATCCCACTTAATTAATCTATTAGTGGCAACGTTAGTTGTAAGCAAATTAGTATTGACTAACGTAGTGGTTCTAGGAAAACTTATTTGTTTAACCTCAGGATTAAGTGTGTTAAGAACTTTATAAAAGATTCTGTAACAGACTGCTATTATCTCACTTCCAATTTTAAAATTATAACCGTGAGTATGAACTTTAAGTTCCATAGCATCATAAAGATTTTCATCTGTCATAGACAGAGTTAAATTAGGTTTAACATCAAACCAAATAGGTCCATGACAAAGACTGGTTTCTATAACTCCAGCTAACGATTGTTTAAAATCTTGACATCTACTGTCTCTAACATAAGCCATTATGCTAGCATTTAAACCTAATAAGGTTAAGGGTCTAAAAGATACGTGTATTAATCCAATATGAACATAATTATAAGTTAAAAAGGTTTTCAAATCCTTTTTATTTAACAATTTTATTGTCTGATCATTACCCTTAATACGGATAGTTTGTTCCATTTTCTTTATAGCAAATCTAGATGCTATATCAAATTTTCCAAAATTATAAATTTGATTTGAAGGAACGGATGGCATAATCCATTTATTAATTTTATCCAAAGATTGAGGATAATCTATAAGATTTTGGTTTTTAACCAAATTATTGTCTGAAACAGAATTATTATCTTCCATGAAGATAACTATAAAGTGTGTTATGGTTTATTGATTTAGTTAAGAAAACTCAATAAAAATATTATATTTATAATTAGTCTCATAATATAAGAACAAATAGAAATTACACAGAGAACAATGATCCATAAGAAGTTCTGGTAAACAAACAAGCCTAAAAAATGCCAACTCCCTTCCCTGGGAAAAAACTGCTACAAGCGAGGATAAGCCAGACATGGATAACTGTTAACTTATAACATCATTTGTTCTTATAGAACAATACTAATATTAAATATAGTTTTCTTACATAGTTATAATTAACCGGATCAATAGACCATAACAACAAATTAGTTACACATAAAGATGTATACCTGAATCAGAAAAGGCGATGATACCAAATATATATATATATATATATATATATATATATATATATATATATATATATATATATATATATATATATATATATAACGGAGTAACCAAGGAAGATTCAAGATGGCCACATGAAGGAGGTACAAGCAGTGAAGGAAGTTCTCCGCCACTCCCAAATCTCGAAATTTAAATATAGTGAGACCTGCCTTGCGTATACATGTATGTACATATTTTAAATTTTAATCGATATCATTTTCTTTTTGGCTTAAATGCAGTTTTACCCCCTCTATTTTGACTCAAACTGGATTTTACCCCCCCTATTTTAAAACTCGGATTTTTAGCCCCCCTATTTTATATTTTTCAGGATTTTACCCCCCAACCACATTTTAACACATATTTGTTGATGTGGCAGTGCTGATGTGGATTAAATAATATTATACAAACATCCACCTAATTAAAATTATATAAATTAAATGTTCTTTTATTATTTATTTATATTGATGAAAAAATTGATTTTTTTTAAGAAATGGGAAAAAAAAACTGAAAAAAATCTAGAAAACGTGAACCACCTCATCACTTGAAGATTCCATGCCAGTTTCTCCCAAGCAATCTTCACCGGGTAAGTGGGATTGGTTTTCAGTTGATTTCTTCTGCATATCATCTGGTTGTGCACTGACAAAACCAAATTGGAGAGAATGACATAACTCAGGAGACACATTTATTGCCAGCATCCCAGCTGCATCGTGATTGACACGAACAGTGGACATAGGCGAAGACCGAACAATAGCACCTTGGTCATATGAGTTATCAAAGAGATCAAAAGTGAAGCCTTCATTCCCTGGAACCAAAGATGTCTGCCGTTGCCGTTTTACTTTCCAGTTTTGCTGCAACCTGCCCTTATCAGGAAATATGATAAGTAGTTGTGTGAGGTAGAGAAAAGACATTCTCCAAAGGTAAGCTGATTGTGAAACGATTACAGGCATGTGCTAAATTATTTCATAGCCAAACGCAATGCAATGCCGTTTTTTATTTTTTTGACAGGACAATGAAATGTAGTTATGTAAGATCTAACCATGTTTTCAAATTTCTTGCCAGCAGCATTAGCCCAAAAGGTATATTAAAGTTCAAAGATGAGAATGGAAAATCACCTGATAAGGGCACCATAAAACCTAGCTTCCCGTGCAACCTGCTGTTCAAAAGCCTTGGCAGATTACTTTAATTAATTAAATAGGTGGATATTTATAGAATATTTTTAATCCACATCAACACTGCCACATCAGCAAAAATGTATTTAAATGTGGTAGGGGGGTAAAATCCTGAAAAATATAAAATAGGGGGGCTAAAAATCCGAGTTTTAAAATAGGGGGGGTAAAATCCAGTTTGAGTCAAAATAGGGGGGGTAAAACTGCATTTAAGCCTTTCTTTTTTTAAGACGTCCTTTTTGGAAAGGGTGAGCAATCAATTCACAAAGAAAAATCTTAAGACAATATTAGGGAGGTATGTGTTGTATAAGGACAAGTATATATATTCCCCCATTCATTTGGTTCATTTTCAGCTTTGTCCGATTCTCAATTAGAGGGCACCACATTACAGTAGTCATTTGAACACTTTCCTTTATGATGATACTTCTACCTTTCTCTGCCATCATAACCAATTTCCTCTGGGCGACTTCTTGTTCCTTCATAGGCTGAGGGAAAAAAAATATTTTAGATAAAAAATATTAATTATTAATTGAAATTCTTCATATCAAGATTTTGTTAAACATGTACTCTAATATAAATAAAAAAATATAACATGTGATCTTTTATGGTCAATCCTCTTTCACACCGTTTTCATAGTTATGATGTAAAAACTAATACGTGTCATATTTCTATTGAATAATAGTACCACACATAATTAAAGAACTTTATTTAATTTTATACTTTGGGACCAGGGTGTCCCATTAATGTATGTCGTCGTCACTCCTTGGTTGAAATATATGAGCATATAAAAAGTTAGTAAAATAAGGCTGCTCAATAGTATACCACAACCACAAGAATCATGATCTTTCTAATTTTTTTCCTAATTCTTAACCCAAAAAAGTCAGTTATAAATTCACACACTAGGGTTAGGGTTAGTCACTAGCAATAAGACACTTGTATATATATAGCTAGCTAGCTAGAACCATCGCTGTAATCATCAAGTATAGGGATTTTAAAAGGATGAAGAAGCGACAAGTTGTGGTGAAAAGAGATGTGGCTAAAACATCATCTTCAATTACAAGAAATATTAGATATGGAGAGTGCCAGAAGAATCATGCAGCAAATATTGGAGGGTATGCTGTAGATGGTTGCAGGGAGTTCATGGCTAGTACAGTGGAAGGAACAAGTGGGGCTCTTACATGTGCTGCTTGTGGTTGTCATAGGAACTTTCATAGAAGAGAAGTGCAAACTGAAGTTGTTTGTGAGTACTCTCCACCTAATTATGGTCGATGATATCATTCATCTATCATTCTTCTGCTAATGACACATGACGAAATTTCACATCTTTATTTTCATCAATTTTTTCATAGATCCGTGCAATCTTGCACGAAATCTTTACTGGTTCACTTACAAGAAAGGTCAAAAATTACAAAAAAACAATAAAAAAAATAGAGTGCAGACAGTGTGTATAACTGATTGATTTTCATTTCAATTTGATTATGTGAGGCACCATGGGATTGCCAATAGAGGGATATGATTTATTGTTGTAAAAAGTTTTCAATTTTCAGGATTTGTGTTTTGGTATGTCATATATCGATCTAGGCTTTCTTTTCTTCTTTCCCCTTCAATTCTTTTGATTTCCTTTCTTTTCAGTGTAATAGTATTAATTTGTTAATCAGATGTGTTTGATTTGTTTGTTACTGCTTAAGTATATATATTTGATCTGGGAATAAAAACCTTACTTTATTGGTAATTGTATTGTTCTTAATTAACTATTATAGTATTAAGGTTTCCAACTTATTTTAGTGGGGTATAATCCAACTAACAATATATTAGTCTCTGCTTATATTTTCTTTAAAAAAAAAGTATATTAGTAAGAGATAAGTATATAAGGTTACCCCAATTTTGACATTACACCTCGAAGGATTTTTCTAAACTCCTTCGAGGTTCCCCAGCTCACCAATTCAGTTGATCATAATACGAATTTGGTTCATTGATACATCCAATTGCAATTAATTTATACATGTATCTAAATTTTGGAATAGTATTCTAGCTTGGATGGGTATTCGATTTTTTTTATTTTTATAAGCAATGTGTATTTAAATGAATCGTTAATTATATTGAGGCTATTCCACAGTTCATTCACTTTGGCGATGATGTTAAGGCAAGAAGGGCTAAATTATCTCATTTGGTTGACCAGAGTTTGGTCATTATGGGTTTGAGAATCCAACTGTAATTGCAAGTTACAAAGTTGATCATGATGTTTTAAGTTCGCAAATAAAAATCGGCTTTTTGGGTTTGTTCATTTTTAGGGATTGAGATCCTCTTCACTTACTAAATAAAATGGAAGTGTCTATTGCTATTGGCAAGCTAAAAAATGGAGAGGATATTGACTCATTTTTATGAGGGAAAGAACTCTGGTGGAATTTTAATATTGGTATAGTAATCCTATGAGTTGCATGAGAGCTTTATAAATCTTGTTTGTTGTAATGGGTTGGAGTGCTCCCTCTTTTTTCGATTGACCAATAGATAAGTTAGACGTCAAGGAGAATCAGAAACATCTCAACTTTGTAATATAATGTAATTCTTTGCTTATGTGAAAAAATAAAATAAAATTTGAATCTCCAAGTGCATATTTGAAAGAAGCAATTGTTATATCAAATGATCGAATTACTTATTCACTTGCTAGTGCAAGACAATTACGAATGATCTTTTTGCGTGTACTATGTATTATCTCCCTTTTTGATCTCCCACTTCAATTGCATGAATATAGATCTCTAAAAAAGAATCAAAAGGTGTATTCTTAGCAATTTTAGTAAGTTTTATACAATTCTTATATTTATTTTCTTATAGAAACTTTTATATTTGAACACTTTTAAATTTTGTATACTCATTCAACACGTTATTTTCTCTCTATTTTTCCGTTTCTATCACATTAGCAACATATCATATCTATCACACCACTTTCTCTATCTCTATCTCTCTCAAGGTGTAGATGGATTTTGGATGTCTATCAATCTTTTTTCAATTCTACGTTATAAAATCTATTTTAATTTACTAAAATTGGTAAGGGTTGATTTTTAGACTTGTTTTGGAGGACTTTTTTTGTAGGGATTGAAGGACCATATTATAACGCCCAGATATGACATTCCAACGATAATCTTGTTTCTAGGTATCATTAATAATGTATGATATTATTATTCCAATAGATGAGAAATTGTAGATTATGCTGATGAATTCAAATTGATGCCAACCACGTATTCTTTATATTGTCTTTCTTCAAAGGCAAGAAAACAGGTTAGTGCTTATGTGATGAAAATATATTATCTTTGTCCCAATCATGTACTATTTTAAGTATTATAATTCCTTAGAGCCCACTTGTAATCAATCATACCGAGGATATATATCTTAAAAAATAAAAACTCCATTCATATGTGTGAATGTGTGCGGGTGCACACTTGTGTTTAAATTCGCAATTGAATATCATCGAGATTGAGTCTAGAGAAAGAGGCTACTTTTTTTATGGCAAACCATGGTTTATATCCCGTTGAGAGAAATGCTCATATTTTGTGTTTGACAGTATCTTGAATAAGATTAACTCCAATACGAAGAATATATAAAAAAAAAAAAACCGAATAGAAAGAAAAAAGAATTGCAATTTACTAAAGTTTCAGTTGCATAATTAATATGGTTGTGGAGGTGACCACCTCCCCTTTTGTATAGTTAGTTGAATAGCTCACACCACAAGGAAAATGTTTCATTATTTCAATAAAGGAAGAAAAACTAAAGCAAGCAAAAACCATGTTACATGTATCTTTATTAAGTTGGAAGTTGCATAGCTGCACTTCCTAACTCTTTCCTTGTGATGTATGGGCTAAGTTGTTTATTATTAATTGTTTGTGATGAACAAAGAATATGCACGAATCTTTTTTTTTTTGCTGAACACACGAATCTTTTTGTAATAGGCTTATTTATCATCTTGATATGAGTGTAAACTAGGCAAACTACTTTGGTTCTTAAGTCTGAATTGCTTAATTTACATGGCCTTGTTAACGAGTGTCCCTGAGGCACTCTTTAAACATTTTAAATTAAGTAATTATTCTTTAAAAATGTCAAAGTTTTCAATTTTCAATGCACTGTTTACACAATTTTTTATAAAAAATTATTATTTAAGGTCTTTAACTAATGTCTCGAGGGAACTGGGTAACATTTCCATAATTTATATTGTTCTATCCGTTTGACTGTACTAGGTTAGAATATCCATTTCATGTCCTTTATTTATTTAATAAAAAATTAGCTACCTTAATCTGCATGACATAAACCAAGAAAAAATAAAGAAGATTTGGTTAAAGTAATTGGAATAATCAGTGACTAGATTGTCACCAAGGTAGTCTTGTATGATGACAAGACTTAAACACACTATTTAAGTACACACACAAAATAAAAAGGGCAGAGAAGAAGATGGAATTCAATGATATGTATTTTAAAAATAATTAAATATAAAAACTGTATGTGTCAAGATAATTTTTATTTGGAGCTCCAATCAACTATTGCTCCATTGTCATGTAATTAAGTATGAAACAATCAAAGTGACATTTTATTTTATTTTGGTTTTAATTTATAGTACCATATTGATCCCTATATTTAAATATAAAATTTATCCCCGTGAGCTTAGCTCAGTTGGTAGGGATATTGCATATTATATGTAGGGTCGAGGTTCGAACTCCGGACACCTCACTTCTCCACATTTAAAATTATAATGCTGAGGTTGGAAAGTATCTAAAAGGCAAAAGGGATATATTATTGTTTTGTTTGCATCAAAATTTCCAGGTGTAACTTATATGGCCAATAGAAACAACTCAATATGAGTAGGGTTCATGTCTAGTTTATGATATATGAAGAGTTCTTTTAGAGGGCCATTGATGTTTTCATTTATAAAAAAAAATACCCAATTTGAAATAGTTAAATAATTAAATGGCAGACATAACATATCACACAGTCACTCGAGTATTGCAAGGGTATTGTAGGAATCATCAAATGAGCAAAGAGCAAGTATTAAATCATGCATGTGAGGCCACTAATTAGGTATATAGATAGATATTGATAATTGGCCTTAAAATATGTCTAAGCACTGTCGGGGATAGATGACAGTGAATGTCGTCCTTGTTTGTCTTGCTCATTTTCTCACTTTCTTTTGTAAATTTGGCTAATATTCTACAATATGCATGCTCATTAAAAGCATCAAAATCTCTTTATGAGTCAAACTCTACCACATCCGCTACACTATGAGATACGAAATAATTTCATAATGCAAAGCACAATTGATTGATCCCATTTGTATAGCTTCTTTAATTTATTTATTTTTTTCAATTTGTCTTGTCTTAGGCATGATCTTGCCACTATATATCTAGAGAAAATTACTGTGACAGAGAGTTAAATCCAATGGAAGGTATATTTCTAGGAAATAGAGGGGTTGTATTTTATTGTTTAAGTATTGTGTTTCACTTCTCTTCTCCTTGTGATTGATCCCTTTTGTTTTTTGTTTTTTTCATAGGCATTTATCTTTTCCTTGTATTTGGCTTGGAACACACTCTATTGATTCCCTTCTCATATATAAAACCTTTTCCTTGTTATTAATTAGTTTTGTCATTCAAGAAAAAAAGTAATGTGATGCTACTACTATTGGACTCTTCAAACTGCAGGGTGGTAAGTTTTTTTTTTTTAATGTTATTGATTAATTTGTTAGACCGAAAGGAAAATATATATTATTAGTAGACGGAATGGACCACTAACTAGACCCCGTACAATACATTGCTCGAGTGTTCTAACTCATACGTTCTATTGGGCTACCCTTAGAAGATGATGGGTGGTAAGATTTAACGCAAAAGTAAACGGGTTAAAAATGTTTATTGTTGTTACAAAATTATCAAATTTCGTTTTTTCGTCCGCATAAAATAATGCATGTTTTAGTCCCAACAATTTTTGTTTCTTTCGTTAAATAACGTATCGTTTTTAATGATTCTTTGGCATATATGCTAAGAACATTATAAAATGTTCCTCCATAAATTGTGATCTTAAAATTTGATTTCTAGGTTAAAAAACAGAAATTTAAATCTACTTCCTCTTCAACCAATAGTACCTTGGAGGAGGAGATCTAGTCATTTCTAGCGCTCCAAATATCCCAAATTACTGCATTCCATACTAGCAACATTTCTTTCGACCCCTGCCCTTTGTTGAAATTTGAAGCAAAAACATTCAAGCAATACAAAGGGTCCTTCGGCATTACTGCATATTGATTCCAAACTAACTGAATATATTTTACCACACTGTACATGAAAACTCGCATGTAGTAAAGAGGTGGTCTTCCAAAGAATCAATTTGGTTTGAAGAACAATTATCACTTGTTTTGAAAGTGTTTAAATTCAGATCTTCTAGTGAACAGTAAAGACGAATGTTCCGGTCAAAGAAGTGTAATAGTCATTCCTCGTTAAACAAATTCATTTCTCAGGATTAAAGAAACCCAAAAACAGTCTTGATGCTCATTTGAAGAAAGGTCTAATGAAAAGTTAAGCATTGTATCCAATTTAAAGAGGTAAGCAGCTCCTCTGAACGATATGTTTGGTTTGATTGTCAAGTTTCTTAAATAAAGAAGGAGGTTAGAAAATATTGGCTATTGGAGATGTCCCACATCGCTTAATGTGGTGAAGCATGTTGGAACAAGAAGGGTCTTGTACAATTCCTTTAAGGTTTTGTTGATAACAAAGTATTGAAGAATAGGGGTGGCAAAATGGATGGATTGGATGGATATGGATTTGGATCCTAATGGATGGATCAAAAGAAATTCATTAATCCATTACAATCCACTAATTTTTTTGTTGAAAAATAATCATCCGATCCATCCATTAAGTATATTGACCATCTAATCCATCCATTATTAGATTTTAACGGATGGATTGTCCATCCGATCCATCAAATAAAATGTGTTATTTATTTAATTTGTATTTCATAAATATTTAGTTAATTAATTGGTGCCAAAAGTAAAAATATCCAACCTATTTATTCATGTCTAAGCCCAAAACATATTTTATTATCAAGCCCAAACTTGATTTTTGTTTCAGCCCAAAAAATATGTTCAAGACCACGTGAGGTATTTGTTAAAAACTTGGTACCAAAAAATATATTAATCATTAATTTGTTAAAAACATCTTACTTAAAGGACCACGTGAGGTATTTGGCCGGGTCTTTACTTGTTGTTTTTGTTAGAACAAGAAAGGTCTTGTACAATTCCTCTAATATTTTGATGATAACAAAGTATTGAAGAACAATTAGAATACTAACATATGTTCAAGTGTGCAGAATCAAGGAAGAATCTATCATTCAAAGATGAACATATGAAGAGCATCAGAAGGACCAAGAGAAGCTAAGAAGACTATGGTAGAAGACATGAAGGAAGGTCAACCAGAAGTCAACGTCCTAAGAAGACAGGTACCACACAGATTCTGGTGAGTTACCTCAATAGACTCTCTGATGGTCATCAGACTCAGAAGTAGACCACAGACTTGGATGACCCTCAGATTTGAGAAAGGGACCCAGAATCCACGTAGGTTTTGTCTTATTCTGTGAACTTTAACTATTAAGGATCTGATATGTGCAGTTTTTTTGTCTTCTGTTGTCTACGTGCACAAACAGACAAAGGACCTCAAGAACAAAGAGAATGCAACGGATAATTCTACTTTCAGCAAAGAAAAATTCAAAGACCATTCAACAAAATTATCCATATCAGGCAAAGGGCCAACATTTTTTATTGAAGTTTTTCAACGACTCTATTTGCGCTGACACTCTTCTCTAATGTCTTTCAAATCCCTGCCTGTAAAAGGAGATGAAGACTATGAAGAAGATTAACAAGACTCTGTTATTCTCTTATGTCATTACTCTGTCAAATCTAATAGCGCAAAACACTTATGATTTTTGTATCAAAATTTATATCTTAGAAACAATATAGTTGTAAGAGAGTCTGTTCATTTGTTCATTATACACTACCAATTATTAAATCAAGTGTATAACAAATTAGAAGTCTTTAACTTGTTAAGCTAAAGCGTATAAGTCTCTTGGTGAAACCTTGAGCAACTAGAAGTCTCTTAGGTGTGTTCTTAGAGCATTGGAAGTCTCTTGCCTGCGTGGTTAAGCACTTGTAAGTCTCTTAGAGTTGTCCTTGAGAAAGGAAGCCTTTAGGAGAGTCCTAGAGCATGAAGACTTAAGCAAGTGTGGTTAAGCAAGGAAGTCTTTAGGAAGAGTCCTAGAGCAGAAAGTCTTGAGTTGGTGTGCTTGAGCATAGGAAGTCTCTTGGAAGAGTCCTTGAGCATTTTGTAATCCAAAGTGATTATAGTGAAATCCCTTGGAAGTGCAAGGGGACCGGACTACTCCTGGGTTGTAGGAGGAACCAATATAAAATTACTTTGTGTTTGCTTTTTCTCTCTCTCTCTCTATCTTTATCTTTGTGTTTCTGTACTATATCTGTTGCACTCAGACTCTATATCAGAATCAGTAATGATATAGACTTATACAAAGAAAGCAAAGAATTGTACAAGTCTATATCATCAGATCATAATCTTTTGAGTTTGTTTAGTTAAAATCTCAAACATGTGTTGAGTAACCACGATCCAACAAAACCTACCATCATACAAAGTAATCTAGTTCTCAAGTCTATGTATTTTAATAGTTTGAGAAAGCAAAGAATTGTATAAGTCTATAGTTTGAGAAAGCAAAGAATTGTGTAAGTCTGTTGAGGTTGATAATACAGAGTGTAATAGACTGATCTGGTGTGATCAAGAACATATAGTGTTATTCAGAAGTTTCTGATAGCAGGGTATTATAGTGGATAATCTCACATGAAGTGTGGGGACTGGAAGTAGTCTGCTTTGGTTGAACCAGGATAAATCTCTTGTGTGATCTTCTTTCACTTACTCTTTTACTATTTGTTTTGTACACCATTCACACACACTATCACAAACGTTTTTTAATCATTCTCCAAAACGTTCTGGTCCTATTTTAATTTAACTGTTCAATATTTATCTAGAGTACTCTGGTCCATAATTAAACATTGACTTTATTCAATAAATCACTATATAATCACTCTCTAGAATATTCTGGTCCCTGGAAATAATATTGTTTGGATTCCATAATCAATTAAGTTTAAATCATTCTTAAAAGAAAACTTAATCATTCTTTAGAACATTCTTCAAAACATTCTAGTCCTACTATATCATATAACATTATTGTTAACTAACCACTACCAAGAATTTTCTTGAGTATATAAACCTTTTTTAAAGTTTCAGGACTAATTTAAAAAAAAAAGGGTTACAATTCAAACCTCCCCCCTTTCTTGTGATTATTTCTTCCACTTCAGCTTCGACATCACTGCAACTTGGTAACTTCTCATATCTGCCAATGATGTTGAACGCATGATGAAGATGTGCTTCACTGTCTTAGGGAATTTTCTCCATCGAATGAAGTTTGGAAACGTATATGTTGGATATTTGGTTGTTGGCTACATGTTTTGCTAAAATCAAATGTACAAGCATTTTGTCTTCAGAAGCTGGGTCTTCAGAAGCTGGAACAGTACTTCAGACGCACTGTTCAGACGCTGACTTTCGTTGTCCTTCAGACGCACTGTTCAGACGCTGACTTTCGTTGACCTTCAGACGCACTGTTTAGACGCTGACTTTCGTTGACCTTCAGAAGCTGCATTTCAGAAGCACGTTTTCTGCATTCATTCTTGTGCCTTGGTTCTGTTAATTCTCTCACAGTATCTTTCGAAGATTTGATTGAAGATTTATCCAAGCTGATGTTTCTAGAAGGCAGATTAATTCGCGTGAAGATATTGATTGAAGATTTGTTTCTTTTATTTAAGAAAATATTTTCAAAGCAATCTTTGGAAAATATATTTCTAAAATATATTTGTTTCTATGAGATTCTAAAGAATTTTAGAACAATATCTGCTGAAGATTATTTTGTTCAGAATTATGTGCTGCTGAAGACTATATAAGGAGGACGCTGCTATTGAAGAAATTCATTCAAAACAAAAGAGAGAGTCATACTTAGAGTTTTGAGTCTGTAAGCTTAGTGTTTTGATTTGTACACCACTCATCTGTTAGAGTTGGTTTAGTTTTATTGAGTTGTAATTCACTTAAAGCTTTTAAGCAAAAGTGACTTTGATGTTTTGAAGTGTGTCTTCATCATAGTTGATTGGTTTAGAGTTTACAATCACTGGGGTAGTGATTGCTTGAGTAGGAGTTCCTAGGTAGAAATACCACGGGTAGTGATTAAGTGAGAAGGGGTTGTGAAACAGGGGTTGTTGTCATAGGGGCTGTGAAACAGGGGCAGTGTCATAGGACTTCGAATTGATACTATTTTAGTGGATTTCCTTCCTGGCTTAGTAGCCTCCAGATGTAGGTGAAGTTGCACCGAACTGGGTTAACAAATCAACTGTGTTCCTTTACTTTCTGTCTTTTATATTTCTGCTTCTGAACTGTTGTTTGCATACTCTGTTTTACGGTTCAGAACCAGGTCCTGCCAGGAATTTCAATATATGTAGTGTTAATCATCCATATTTCTTCAGCTTTGTAATCATTGAAAACATGGTTACAAACTATGTCTAAAGGACCTTTGGGTAACATGTTTGCAATAACTATTTGGTTGATCTGGCGCTTTAGAGATAATCATACTCTTGGCGACAAGCAATGGAAAACCCAAAATATCATTCATTTTATAAACACTATGTGTACCGACCTAACTTCTGTTATTATTCACTCCTCTAAGCACCACATTAATCATCACATTGTTAGGTGGATCCCACCTCAATATGGATGCGCTAAGTTGAATATTGATAGAAGTTGTGGTGCTTCCGGTGACATTGGTTTTGGTGGTTTACTTCGTGACAACAAGAGAAATTGGATAGTTGGATTCTCTTCTAATGAGGGGTAGGGGGTGCACTTTTTGCTGAGCTATTTTGTTTTACCATGGTTTGATGTTGATAATCAACAACTCTATTCAGCGAGTTATTTGAAACATATTCTTTAATAGTCTTCCATCTTCTTCAAGATCCGGATCACTCAACCATTGCCCAGATATTTTGGAAAAGCTCGGGCGCTTTTCAAGATAATGTATGACCTTTGACATACTCCCCCATTGGAGTTGAAGTCAGTGTTGACGCTTGACGCCCTAAACTATTTTTTTATTCTTTTTCTTATGTCATTCTACCCAAAAAAATTATAATTGTTTTTTCAATGAGGAATGATAGGTCTACATTCATCTATTGACATTCTATTTTGATAAAAAATAAATATAATAAAAAAATATTGACACTCTGATCAGTGCATTTTTGCACATATTTTATAGCATTGCATTTTGATATTTGAGAGATGTTTATGCTTAACATTATAATTTTAGCATGTTTTTGTATTTTGGGTCTGATTTGAGCATTAATATAATTTGTGGATTAATTTCCGTTTGTAATGTGTTTTGACCCCTGTTCACCGTGCATGCCATAACTTTGGCTGTGATTATCGAAATGAGGCGTACAAATAAGTGTTGTAAAACTAAGGAAAAGAGCTACAACTTTCATGTTAAGCACGAAGCCCAGTTTGGACGCCCTCCAGATCAAAAATGCCATTCTCTGAAGCAGTTGTGTTGATCACGAATTTGGGTCAATTGTTTTTACCGTAAATGGGTCGATTAGCCGACTTTTGGCCCAACTATTGATGTAGCTCGTTTTACAACTTTGGGTTAATATATATACGTATAAATAAATCTGAAAACAGGAGAAACGCTCTTCTTCCCCATTCAATCGTTTTATTGAACTTTTGTGCAAACTTATTGTCATGGAAGCTTAAACCCGGTTGTTCATCAAGGATATTGAGGTTCGGTTTACAATGTCAATTCTGTTTTTATGATTCTATTTCTTTTCTTTCAAACATTCGTCGTGCAATTTCAATTTCTGATTGTTGGTTAACACACGAATATTGTTATTGCTTTAATATATTTTGAGATAATCGGTTGATGCTTTCAAATTAGAGTCAAGATTATTCGAATCAATCTGAGCGGTTGTTTGTGTTAATTCGAATAGGGTTTGTTAGAATCAATGACGTAGTTATAAGGTTTGATTGAATTCAGTTTCTAAATTAATTGTGTTTTTGTAACGGTTGTGCAAGAATTTCAGTTAATCATAATTTGTGATGGTTTAACGGTTGTAATCTGTCTCAGTAGGAATTCATATAGGACTCATCGTCGGTTGATTGGTTAGTCTTGTAATCAAGCATAATTAGAATTATAAAAAAAAGGAACACTTCTTGAATTGATGATATATCCCATGAACACAGTTGTAATCAGTGAATCGATCATCTTAAATTGATTGTTATATCGTTTCTTTTCAAAACTGATTCTAAAATTGAAACCCCCCATTTTATATTATTGTATTTTGTTTACAGAGTTCTTGTTTGGTCATTTTTAAGTCAGAAATCTTCGAGAGACGACCAAGGTTAACTACCTTGTACTACTTGTTTTAAAATACTTATTTTAGATCGCACACGACAGTGATCACACTCTATCACTTATATTGGTCAGCTGTCGGAAGAGCTTCGATGACCCTTCGGAAGGAGCTTAGATGGCCTCACAATGATCGACAACAGTGCTCCGACATGCCATGGTGGTCGGCAGCAAAACACCTATAGCCCTATCGTAGTCACCGGCTCACCGCCTCCCACCACCGTTGCTTTATTAATTTATAAATAAATAATTTTTAATATTTTGAATATATATTAAATAAATAAAATATGGTGTGTGTTCCCACCAAAAATTACCCTTTTTCTGTACATCAATCATCCATTTTTCCTATTTATAGTCCATACAACCCCTCCATCTGATCCAGACCAAACACACCAAACCATTAAGAACTCTTAAAATCAAAAGCCCCTCAGTACTTCTTCTCCACCTCATTCATTATCTTGGAACAAAAGCCATGGCTAAGCTTGTTTGTGTTCTGTTTCTCCCACTCCTTAGCATTGCCATGATCACCACTCAAGTTAGTCCCCTCCTAATACAACTCAACACACAACCATGTTACATGAATGTGTATAATCTTATTAAAAGAATAATCTTGCTAAAAATTTCCTATACATTTTGCAGGTTATGGCAAAAGATGCTGCTCAGTATCACTTGGATATTGTGAGTATCCTTTCTCTCTGTTTTGAGATTTTTCCACTTCTTTCCTAGTTCCGTTTATAGACATTTTGTAAAAGTTGCATAAATTTTACTTCAAATTCGTTTGTTAACTAATTTTTTCCATTTATTTACAGGGGAGTTATGGACCTGGGAGTCTAAAAAGCTACCGTGAGTAAATCATATATCCATACTCCATTTTTGTAGACCAACTTAATTTTGTACATAAAGATGTGGCCTTGCAAGTTGCATCATGAACTCTTTGTGTTTGGATGGGAAAATATATTGAGGTAATGTAATGTTTTGAGGGAATTCAAATACTTTGAGGTGAATTCCATAGTTTGGATAATAATTTGAATTCAAAATGATAGAAATTCATGAAGTATTTTGTTCAAGTTAAATTTAGAGAATTTCAAATTACACCTAAAAGCTAAGAATTTCAAATTTCTTCATTGTTATAATTTTTCAAATTTAGCATTTTGGTCCTCAAATTTTCCAAAATTTTCAAATTGACCCCAATAAATTTCCAAAAAATTGCAAATTGACCCCTTGTTTTTTCAAAAAATATAATTTGACCCCTTAATTTTTTTGCAATTTACAAATTGACTCATAATTTCAATTTTCAAATTTGGCCCAAAAAAATTAAAATTTATAAAAGTTGCCCAAAAATGATGACAATGAAATTTTTTATTACTCACTCCAAACAAAAGTATTGAGAAATGAAAGTAATTTAATTGAATCATTTGAATTGCCTAGAATTCTAAATTCTTTAAAATTTCCCAATTACCTCTTAACTCATTAACTTTCTTTAAGAAAAATGTTAATCGGTGCCCCGGGGCACTGGTTAAGGAATTATAAAATGAAATATTTTCTTGAAAATTGTGTATTCTATTTTTTTTTAAAAGTGAAAAATTATTCTTTTCAATGCAAATCATGTCTTTTCTTTGTATTTTTAGTTTCTTAACAAGTGCCTCAGGGGCATCAATTAACAAGACCCTTTCTTTAATTATGAAACAGTTAAACATGCTTTTTTTAATGGATTACAGTTAAATATACTTTTAATATTTATAAAATTTCTTTGATTTAAGTTTAGTTTGTAATTTTTCATCTAAGTTTCAGACCCCCCACTTCTTCTATGTTTTTTTGAACAAGACTTCTTCTATGTTTTTGAAATCTCTCTCATATTTTAGAGTAAAATAGTCATTTTAGTATTTGTATCAGTTATTATAGTCCATGAATTATGCAATTTAAAGAAATATTGTCATGTATGGAACAAAAAATATAATAAATATAGGAGAACACTAAGAATATTATTTTTTTCAACACCGTCTAACACTCACTCATTTATTAAATGAAAGTCATATGGTTTCAGTTCTTTTTGTGTAATCTATTTTCAACGTGTAGACTTCATTGATTTTTGGGTTTGTCTAACATGTGCAATATTGTACATGTTAAGATAACTAAAAGTAGTAATATTTTATTGAAAAACACCAATTATTTATTAAAAAATTGTATATTTAATATAAATGCACAAGTTACAAGACAAACTTACCATTTTAAATTTCTTAACATGTGCAAATTTATACATGATAGAAAAACCCTTGATTTATCTATAAAAAAGTGAATGTTGGAGATAATATTAAAAAGAAAATGTTTCTAATACTCTACTTAAATATATATGGATCTTGTTAACCGGTGCCCCAGGGCCTATGAAGCCCAGATACGAATACGGGTACGGGTACGATACGATACGGGTACGCGGATACGTCAAAAATTTCAAATTTAGGATACGATACGGCTTAGATACGTTTACAATTTTTTTAATATATATATATTAGACATACACGGACATAAAAAATAAATAGCATGAAATCTTAAAACTAATTACACCAAGTCAAACTACAATGGATCACAGTTCACCAATTAAGATAGTAATTCTTTAAACCAAAACATACCATATAAACAACTTGCACTATGAAGATACCAAGGTAGTATGAAGATAGTCACATTTTTCAAGTCATGACCAGTATAATGATCACAATTTACAAAAAAATAATACTTGTGATCAAAATACAAATTAGAGTTTTGTCTAAATCAAAATATGTTTTGACCCCTATATTATAATTTATAATTCACATGTATAATAAAAGTATAAAACTAGTACAGCAAATGGTTCACAAAAAAAAATAAAAAAAAATAAACTCATGTTGTATTTTTAACACACGTATCCCGTCCGTATCCTACCTATTAAGCCGTATCCCGAATTATTTCTCCGTATCTCGAACGTATCTGTAACGTATCCCATATTTTTTTTAAATAAAACTTAAATTAAATCATTCGGATACTTCTGAGATACGTATTCGGGCGTATCCGCGGCGTATCGGTATCCGATACGTATCCGACACGGGTACGACACCATTTTGGAGTATCCGGGCTTCATAGCCCAGGGCACTAGTTAAGAAACTAAAAATAGAAAGAAAAGACATGATTTGCATTGAAAAGAGTAATTTTTTAATTTTAAAAAAATAAAATACACAATTTCCAAGAAAATATTTCTTTTTATAATTCCTTAATCAGTACACCGGGGGCACCGGTTAACATTTCTCGATATATATATCTTGGGATTAAAGTTACTTTTTACTTTTTCTTGGAGTGGACACAGAATTGATGTTTGCACTTGGCCATTAACTTTTAATTATGGCGGCTCGTCACCTTAGTAATTATTTTAATTTATCCAACGATGATGATTCGCCGCATAAGCAAATTAACTTTCCTCAAAAAAGTAAATTAACTATACTTACAAACTAATTTTAACTCCACTTACATATTTGTTCATGTGGTTAATTTTCATTCTTTGGTGGATAAATTACCCACAATTGATTAGGATAACCTAATAAAAATTTTTAGCTAGTAAAAGACACCAAGTAATTATTTTCATTCTTTGGTGGATAAATTACCCACAATTGGTGGATAATATTTATTTTTGGCATATAACATCTTCTACTTTTATTTTGAAGAAGGCAAATTAGTTCACCGAAATTAACACCGAAGAGAATCAAATATGATATCTTAAAATGAGAACAAACCAAGGTCCTAAACCAACATCATCAGATCAACCTAATTGAGTTCATATAATATCTTCTACTAATGGGTCATCACCGGGACTAAATATATTTGTTGTTCTATGTAATGAAGTTAATGAAATCGTTAACTTCACTTAAGAAATCTCTATGTAACCCCTCTCTTAAAGAATAGGGCTGATTGATTAATAATTTGGCTTTGTTATTATTGATTACTCTCTCCGTCCCAATTTATATGACTTTGTTGATTAATACATATATGTCAAAGCATATTTTTGACATTTAATATCTTTAATTATATTAACAAAAATTATAAAAATTTGATATTTTGAAAACATTCGTCGAGACAAATCCAACATCTTATTGTTGGAAATTAGGTCTAAATAAAACATATTTCATAAAAACATGTTTGATACAAAATAATTATGAATCATTAGCGGAAGCAAACAAAACATTGAACATGAATATGATCGGATCGATAACATATTTGATTTATCAAGATATATTAATAATCATTTATTAGGAATACCTTGAAGCTTTGATGGATGCCCTCTCAACAGAGAAGATGTGTGATGTGAAACACACAACATAGTGTTAGCGGCGGCTGATTTGGTTCTTCTTCAACCGGTACCCATATGTCTCAAGTTCTCTTCAAATGGGGAGAAGAGAGAGTGTTGCCGTGTACGGTGTATTGTGGACCATAACCTCTTATAGTGTGATGGTCATTAGGGTTTCTCATTATTCCGTTAATGGATCATCCAGACATTCACTCATATTGAGTCCATATCAATTAATTAAATAATTAATTATCCAAATAGCAATCTAATTAGTCGTATTACTTAATTTGATCACTAATCAATTAAGGCTCCATATTAATGAACAACTAATATAATTATTATAAAGATATTTGCCCACATAATGACAATGGAATATAAATAAAAAATAAAATATTCCAACACTTATATGTTACCATTTGTCTTTATATAATAGTAGAAAAATATGTCAAAGTATGTTATATGAATAGTGCATATAACATACATATAGTACTTTATTGTAAAATGTTAGTACTTTTTACCCCTTTTTGGTAAGCTAGCACTTTGCTAGTTTACCCCTTTTTTGAAAAAAATAAATGTTAGTTTTGCTATTTGTCTTTCTCAAGTGTTAATTTATTGTAAAATGTTAATGAGTGTCTTTAAGATATAGTCAAGGACACAATGTATAAATTTTTTTTAAAAATGGTTTATTCAACTTTTTTAAATTGGCACATTGCATGACGTTAATTAATTTATTTGACCTTGAACAAGGAACTATATGTTAAGGAATCCACCATAGAATTCGACACATTTGAATATTTGAGGGGATCCCCCATAGTTGAATTTCTTTTTTTTTTTTTTATAAGCAAAACTTTTATTGAAAAAAGCAACTAAGCACAAGATGTACAAAGTGACTCCAACAAACATCAAACAGTAGGAAGAAAATCCAATGTCAGCCACTGATACAATAAAATGCACATGTGAAGAAGAAATTCTATGGCACCTCAAATAAAATCACCACTATAAAGACCATAACCTACAAACACCCACCCTGAACTACATAAAAACGACTTTGCAAAGTATGTTTTCCAACACCATCTCAATGAGAACACAAATGAGCACAAATAGAAAATTGCTCTTCTGCCATATAAATTTGCTCACTCCCACGTGAACTGACCAAAATACCCCCAACGTGAGTTAACTCACGTTCAGTATAAGCAACGTGTACGTGAGTTAACTCATGTCCAACGTGAGTTAAATCACGTTCTGAAATTCTGGTAAGACTGAGTCTGAACCGTAAAACAGAGTACAAAAACGCAGAACAGAGTATACAGTTCAGAAGCAAAATAACAGACAGAAAGTAAAGAACACAAGTGATTTGTTAACCCAGTTCGGTGACAAATACACCTACGTCTGGAGGCTACCAAGCCAGGAAGGAAATCCACTAAATACTATCAATTCAAAGACCTATGACAACAGCCCATGTTTCTCAGTCTTCTCACTTAATCACTACCCGTATAGATTTCTACCTAGGAACTCCTAGATATAAGAACCCCTCTTACTTCCTACTCAAGCAATCACTGCCCCAGTGATTGTATACTCTAAACAAACAAGGATGAAGACACACTTCAAAACATCAAAGTCACTTTTGTTTAAAAGTTTTAAGTGAATTACAACTCAATAAAACTAAACCAACTCTAACAGATGAGTGGTGTACAGATCAAAGCACTAAGCTTACAGACTGAAAACTCTAAGTAAGACTCTCTCTTCTGTTTTGAATAATCATTCTTCAATAGCAGCGTCCTCTATTTATAGCTTCAGCAGCAACATAATTCTTGAATCAAATCTTCTTCAAAGATATATTTCCAGAATTCTTTTAGAAGCAAATAGAAGCAATTATATTTCTGAAATATATTTTGCAAAGATTCCTTTGAAAATATATTCATAAATAAAAGAATCCAAACTTCAATAAAGATCTTCACGCAAAACAATCTTCCTTCTAGAAACAAAGCTTGGATAATTCTTCAATTAAATCTTCTCATAAAAGATCATGTTCTGAAAATACACATCTCCAAGGCGCACAAAATAGAACGCAGAAAACCAGCTTCTGATGTCTGCGTCTGAAGTTCTGCGTCAGAACATTTCAGCTTCTGAAGGTTGCTTCTGAACAGTGCGTCTGAAGGTCAGCTTCTGAACAGTGCTTCTGAAGGTCAGCTTCTGAAGGTCCAGCTTCTGAAGTATTGTTCAGCTTCTGAAGACCCAGCTTCTGAACCAGCTTCTGAAAAAGCACACACTGAGTTTTCAGCTTCTGAAGACGTGCTGTTTGTATATTTGATTTTAGCAAAACATGTAGCCAACAACCAAATATCCAACACGTTCCGAACACCAACGTGAGTTAACAAACCACGCATATTTAGAATGATTGTTGGAATGATTGTTAACTCACATGTAACTCATGGCCAATTAGTTTTAAGTTAGGTGACCGAATCCATGAACTGTAAACATATTTTGGAATGATTGTTGGAATATACACCATCCACTAATGTAAATAGTTGCAAGCCTCTATTATGCCAAATATTAAGTTATCATCATTTGTTAAAATAGGGAGCAATATATGGAATAGAGATATTATAATGGAAAAAATGTTTATCCAAAATAAAAAACAAATGATTGTTGTCAAAAGAAAAAGTATGAAATGAGCAGCTACAGCTTCAGTGGATTAATGAGAGAGAAAGAATGAATGGAGCTTGTTTATGAGTGAGAAACAAATCATTCTAAATATGTATGGTTTGTTACTAATGTGAGTTAACTCACATTACTTATACCGAACGTGAGTTAACTCACGTTGAGGATATTTTGGTCAGTTCACGTAGGAGTGAACAAATTTATATGGGAGGAGCAATTTTCGCACAAATATATCATATGTCATAGTGCTACAAGCAGCCCACTAATATTCACCAAAGCACTATCACACACAACCCTCATAAACAATAGAGGGAGAAAACTGAAGAGAGAGTTGTTCAAAAGTTGTCACAAAATAGTTGTACAAATATCATTTATCTTTAAATAATTAAATGAAATGTATATTTGTGGTTGTCTAAACGATGTATTTAAATCTTTGTAACCAGACAAGACTTCCTCCTTCATTCCCTATGCAATGTTTTTTTATCTAAATGATACTTCCACTGTCCCATATTATGTGACACAGTTGACTCTGTCATACATGTCAATGCACAATTTTGATCTTAAATATCTTGAATAATATATTATAAAAAATTATGAAAATTTGATATTTGAAAGTATTTGTAACACCCATACTAATGTTATCTAGAATATTAGCATGTGCATTAAACTGATACTGGATACATTAAACTTTTCAATAGTAATTACAAATATTACAACTGAATGAGTACAATTTTCTCGTTAGACAACTGTTCAAGCACCACCAAAAATATACTAATACAAAGACTGATAAACTCCTGAGCTGGTACTTGACGAGCAACTGCACTCCATCCAGCATCTTCCTGAAGAACATCTTCATGAACCTCGTGCTAACCTGTAAACCTGCACCAGAAGGAGTGGGATAAGACATAATGTCTCAGTGAGCTCTACCCAACCTACTGTTGGCAACCACGGGGAACCTAGGGTCGTCGTGCCTACTTTTGGCAATCTTGGGGATACCTATGATCGCCAAGCTTTAACATTACCCATAAAAGGTTACCTGCATGTTCCTGCTGAACTGTGTAGTCCTAAAACTAGACTACATCCGGCTAAACTAGTGATCAAGGGGAAACCTAAGATCACTGCCTGATAACTGGTACCTAGAACCTAATACCTGATAACTTAGTGATCGAGGGGACTCTTAAGATCACCACCTGATACATGTCTGATAGGTAATATCTGCCTGATAACTGATGACTACTTTGTCATATTCTCATACTTAGTGATCTGGGGACATCCTACAATCACTTTCTGATAACTGTTATCTGAACAGTACTTGCCATAAACTTATGTAATAAATACATATACATATTGCTTTAACATAAAGTTAGAAAGTTAGCGTTGAACAAACATTATTATCTGAGTTCATTTTTCGGAATGCCCCCAGGTGGAGTAACCCCGAAGCACATTCCCTGATAACCAGTGAGAATTCCTATCTGAGGCTAATCACCGGACTCCTCTTATCGTTATGTATATCTGATACATAACTTATCTTGCATGTGTATATCTGATACACTATTCTGAACATATGCATATTTGATGCATCGTCTGAAATTATGCATATCTGATGCATTCATTACATAAATAATCATGTGTTACTTAACCTATAATATAAGGTTCTAAGCTTATCGTTCTCATAAGCCACCTAAACATGTTGGGTATCTGAACCCCCTTAGGCCTATCTGAGGCCTCGAATGTACTAACACATTCCTATTATCCTTGTATTCTAAACCGAATACATCTCTAATCTTGCTTACCTAACATAAGTTCTTGACATATCATTGTTGTATGCCTTCCTTAAGAGTTTACCAACTCACATGTAATGGATTTGTTCATCTAATCCTTACCCTTATACTCTTAATGCGTCGCTGAACCCTTGTTCATCTATTTCTTATGTGTTATATGCCCCTCGGATATGTCCACAATGGTGTTTTCCTTAGAAATTAAGGTTTTCATTGAAAATGGTTACCAAATGCCTCGCCTGACGCGTACACAGCTCACTGAACGAAGCAGAACAACCCTGGAGGTCTACCTTAACTCGCCCAACGAGCTGCATCTCGCCATGGCGAGTTGATACAGGGAAAAAGTAGTGAAACTCGCTGCAAGCTCGCCCCGAGCTCGCCGGGCGAGTTTGACAGCACAGAAAATGTTCAAAACGTGATTTTCCACCATTCTTGACTTCTCCAAGCATACCCAGGCATCATAACAGCTTAAGGAATGATTCTCCATTGTAAATTGACTGATATAAACATGATTGAACAAGGAATTGACAAGCTAAAGGGATTAGGGCACATAATTGTAAACTTTGCTCAAAATACAAAATACACTCAAACTTACTCAAAGTGGGTTCTAAAACCTTAGGGAGCTCACCTAGCAATTGCTTCTGATCCTGCCAAGCTTCCCTCCTCAAACCCTAGCTTAAATCCTTTCCTTTCTTTCATGCTTCCTCAAGCTAAGTTTGTCTCAAAGTTCCCAAAATTAGTGATTGATTTGCATGAGAATTGAGAGATTGGAGTAGAGGTTGAGGATTAGTGGAGGGGAGGAGGATGGCGTGAGAGAGAGGGAGAGGAGAGAAGGGAGAGGAAATGTTTGAGAGAGAAGAGGAATGGGAAAATAAGAGAAAAGTGGGTTTTCCCCTTTTTATAAAAATCTTGACACGGCAATTACCAAATTGCCCTTCCTCAAAATATCTCTGATACATCGTCCTTCTACTGATAAATACTTGAGTCTGAAATGGGATATTACAGTATTCATCGAGACAAATCCAAGATCTTATATGCTATAATTTGTCTTTGTATATTAGTAGAAAAATATGGTTAAAGCATGTTATGTGAATAGTGCACATTTTCAAATTAGATCATTTAAAATGGGACAGAAGGAGTATCTAGTTAAGAGATTTGTGGATATGGTTTATATTAATTATTTGACTAAATGCAGTTTTAGTCCTCTATTTTATTAAATCCACAATTTTGTCCTCTTATTACTTTTTCCAAAATTTTGACCCCCTTATTTTCAATAATTTTAACATTTGATCCTCCTCTTTACTTGACCTTCAAGATGGATGACATGATACGTTCACCATGATGATGTGGAAATCACGACAGATATTATTTTATTATTCATTTTTTAAATCTTACCTTCTATATTTTATCAAGTATTGGTGACTAGAAATACATAAATAGTGAGAAATCCGAGTTTGAACTTCGGCTTGAACATATCCTATCAACTAAGTTATGTTCAAAGGGGGGCAAAAACGTAACTTTTTTACGAAAAATAAAAACAATTAAAAAATAAAACAAATGATTTCAAAAATTCCCAAATCAAATTAGTTGTTACTGCTTAAAGGGGCAATAAACAAACAAAGGGGAAAGCCGCCATGGAGCTCACCAGAGGGAACACCTATGACTGATTAGACAGCGACAATGTTCTATATATTCATCTCAAGTACTGGTTTGGTTGGGGAGTTAGGCTCATGGATGAATGGGGTGTGGGTATGTGATTAAAGGTGGAGACAAAGGCTTTTTGTCCATAAACAAGCCTTTGTTGTTGAGTTAATGGTAGTGTTGGATGTGAGGGCGTTGTTGGTTGGGGAGGGCTTTTGGTCATGGAGGTTTTCTTCTGAAGGGGTGTACTCAGTTTGGTCTGCGTACGACTCTCTCTCGGTGGTAGTTTTGGGGGGAGGGAGGTAAAGTGTCAAAGTTAGCTCATCTGCTTGCGAGAGTGTGGAAGAGTTGGGACCCTTTAAAAGTGCAAGTGTTCTCTTGACAGTTTCTCCTAGATAGGATACCATCTAGAGCCAATTTGTTTACACAAGGTGTTATTATTGATCCAGCGTGTGTGATTTGTGCTCTTTGTGGGGTTTCGAATGAGTAGGTGGATCATCTCTTTGTTACGTGTAAGGTTGCCTCTGAGGTGTGGTATATGATTTTTAGGTGGCTAGGTAGGTTGTTGGTTTGCATTGGGATTTGGTTTGTATTTTTTAGGGGATCCTTGGGTTAGTTGGGACTTGGGAGAGATAATGTTAGGCATGGTTTTTTTTATCTGGCATATTGTTGTGTGGTCCATCTGACAGCCTGTCATAACCTTGTGTTTTCTGGTGGGGCACTAAATGTGGAGGAATCATTTCATGAGATCCAATTCTCTTTGTGGTATTGGTTTTTTGGAAGTCACATTGGTTCACCTTGTTCTCACTATAAGTAGGTGGTGAAGCCAGTTTTTTGCTAGAGTTGGTAACCGTCTGTATGGGGGGCCTTCTTGGGGGCTCTTGAGCGGGAGTTTTGGGTTTGTCTTCTGATTTCTTGTGTCATATCTTTTTGGTGGAGTTGACTTGGTCTATTCTTCCTTTGTTTTGGGCACCAGGACACCCCAAAGGTGTATACCCCTTGAGAGAAAAAGAGATAGGAGAGAGTGATGTGATAAATGTGATAGATTGATGATTTGATAGGATGACAGAGATAAAGATAAAAATGAGGCGTTAAATGAATGTTTGATAATTTCGGATGTCTAAATATCATTGTTGATATTTCTTTGTATAAATTTCTTAAACAATACTCTTAAGACACTTGTTAGCGTAACACTAAATAAATTAAGACTAAAGAAATTCATTTTAGTGGATTTTATCACTATAGACAATACTTTAAGGTAGTAATTAATTTAAAAAAGCATAAAGGAATTCCATAGAGCACAATGAACCATGACTACGTTTTTTTATGGCATAGATTTAAGAGCTTGGAATTCTAAAGACTGTTAGGATAAAGAGTATTGGTTGGTCTGTTTTTTCAGGAGTAGTTTCTATTCCCTACCTTCTTCCAAAATTCTCTACTTTTGATGTCTTTCTTGTCTCTATGGCAATAACATTCTAAATGAGTCATTGACTTGTTCTTTTATTTTGTTTTGGTTGCTACACCAATCCAATTTGGGTGACGCCTATTATTTGTTTTAACTTTTCTACTAAGCTAAACATTATGATTTATAACGGATTTATATCATGTATTTTAGGGATTACTTTTTATCTTTATATACTTAAGTTACTAAATTTGAGAGAGTGATATTTTTGAGATAAATTTTTAATATAATTTCCTAACTAAATTGATGGATTTTTTTTGTTACAAAATCCAAGTATGTGTTGGAGGGTTGAATTTTTAATGGAACATTTTAGAGATACAAAATGTTCCAATAAAAACAATGCAGAAGGCAATACGTAGGAATAATTTATCTCGTGAACTAGCAAATCTTCAAAGTATGGTACAAGGACATGTAAACATGGCAAGATGACGTGGCATATTAACAAAGTGTTAGTACTAGATAAAGGTTGGTCTTTGTTTGGTGGAAAAGAGCAAGAAAATGATACTACCTCCGTTCCTTTTTAATTGTCACTTTTTGACATTTTACACAAACCAAGACAATTAATAAATGTCACTACTTTTGATACAATAATTTATACTTTTACTATAATAATCTTATTCATTTAATATATCATCTCATATATTTCTCTCTTCGTAATAAATAACTAAGGATAAAATTGGTAAAACATTATTTAAAGTTGCATTGAACTTTGAAAGTGACAGTTAAAAAGGAACAAATTTTTTCTTCAAAAGTGACAATTAAAAAGGAACGGAGGGAGTAATTGAAAGGAATGTAGGGAAATTGATGAATGAAAAGATACTTGTCTTCCATAGGATATTGTTCCATTTAACTTTTTATTCAAACTTGTCAGTCTTCTAAAACAGCCTTATATATTGATTGCTTCTATAGCATGCTTATGATTGGAGTGAATCTAAAACTTCCCTACATATACTGTTCTAGGCTTCTTAATTCTTATGCATTTTGCTTTACAACTTACAAATCCCATAGAAGATATATCATCATGAACAATAAGAAGTAGGTTAGTAACTTTCATTTTTCTTTGTTTCAAAATAAGAAGTTTCTGTAGTTTTGTTTCTCCAAATTTTCAATAGTAAAAGAATATGAGTTTCTTGGTTTTGAGAGGATTCTTTATTTTAGTTTGTGTTGGGATGTTAGCTTCTCAACCATACATTGCATGTGGTTTGAGAACAAAAGATCTTGCTTTGAGATGGGATAAGAGGAAACAACCACTTGTTCAAATTTCTCATGTCTTAAAGGGTGTTGCAATGGAAGGTTTGGAATCAAAGATGGATTTGGCACCTTCACCTTCACCTTCAATGACATTTGATGCTAATCAATCAAACAAAAGGACAGTCAAAAAAGGGTCAAACCCAATTCACAATAGAAGTTGAAATGCTTTGGCAAATGGCAATACCCTTTCTTAGTAGATTATCTTCCAAGGTTGGTTAGTTTATTAGATTTGTTAAGTTTATCTGTGTAAGGTGAAGAATTGCAGCTAAAAGGTCATCTTTGTTTCACCATCATTCTGATTGTGTAAAGATATTATTATAGGTAGTGCTACCAATAGATGGATATTTTGATGATTTTTTTTTTATAGAAAGTTTGATCATATTGTCGACTATCAAATACAAAAGGAGAATGCTATACAAAATATAGTGCAATTCTCTTTCTTTTCTATATGAAAATAACACATGAAAATAACACGTATAACTTTATTGTCATCTTGACATTGGCACCCCAATGTCACCCAAGTGCTACCATGTTTCATGCATAATACAATTACTAACGTTTTATGGACATAGATAATCATCGTATTGTATAGGTGCAATTTGTTTAAAATATTGAATTTAAGAAATTAATTAACTTCAAATATTTATTAAAAGGCAATGTCTGAACTAAAATGGCCAACAATTTATAATTGAAGACTTTTATTTTGGTTTTTTAATTTTATGGGATCAACTTTGCAATTCCCTATAATTTCAAAGAGCAACGCACTACAAAATATGAAATCAGCAGTCTATTCTAACCTTGCAGATTGCTTCTTGATAATTCAGGTTTCTCTGTTTTGGGAATCATTCAATCAAGTTGAGGAATATAACAAGATGTTGCAACTCATTAATCTACCGAACACAATTAATTAGAATTTTAAATGCCAATAACCACAATTTTCAAGTGCATATTCGAATACAAATCGTACATCATCTATATTTGAACACCCAAAAAATTGTAGTTATGGCGTTAAAAATCATGATTAACTGTGTTCAGCTAATGGTTATTGAATTTAACACCTTATATTTATCAATCATAACCACATATTTAAACTATGTTAACAATCTAGTTTTTTGTCGAATTTTAATGTCAATATTTGTGTCAAAGTAACACAACTCTTCCATTGACATTAAGTTTTCCTTTTTAAACATTCCGAGACATTGTAAATGAAAGGCTAAAGTTTCTTCCATTCAATGAATGCCAAATAATGTTCAGCAAACAGTAAAACCATACTTTCAAATAGCAGACTTCCCTTAATGGGAAAAAACCATTCTTATTTTCCCAAATTCAAATACCAAAAAAGCAGAAAAATAATGCAGCATGTTTTGACTTAAAAAATTTATTAACAATATGAGCAACACAGGTAAAGAAAAAAAGGAGTGAAGAGGGAGGGTACAAAGCTTGCTAATTGCAAATAACAGATACAAGGTCTGTTTCTCTCCCATTGATATGTTGAATGTGACCAAGATCAAATTATTCCAATGATGAATCTCTCAGTATTTCAGTTAGTCTTGAAAAGAAGCTGAGATCTATTGTATCTGTTCTTCCTGTGTGAATTGAACTGCATTGAAGATATCTTCCGTGCAACTTCCTGCCAAATCATGTTTACTGCATCCCCAGGTTGGGACGGATATTGATACTCAAAGTGATTTGTAATTTCCTTTAATCTTTCCCACATCTTGGTCCATTCCTCTCGCTTGATTGAATGAAGAAGATTCAGCAGGTAGCCTTTCTTTACAGCATCGGTGGCGCGAACAAATACGGAAAACTCTGAGTAGTCCAAAACATCTTCAAATGGTAGCTCAATTTCGTCACTGATGATCACGGGAACACAATGGCTTACTATGGCATCGAAGAGTCGATTGGAAGAAGGAGTATCTCCAGCTATGTTAAGGCAAAATTTGGACATGGACATGCCCTGGCTTGCCTGATTAACACCATTTCCTCCTATGCTCCCAAATGTAAAATGTACATCTTTCTCATCTTTGAGGAGGTAATACAGTTCTTGGCGAATAGCCCCTCCCTAGGGTTTCAACATGATAAGTCAACAAATTAGAGTAAACAAAAATTCATCTGGCACATCTAGAATACATTCAAATTGTTAAAGGAAAGTAGTATTGATAAAAAGAAACTGCAAAAATCATGTCAACAGAATAATATTCAAACAGCAACATTAGCAGGATTTGTTATAGTTTCCAATAAGTTGTTCCTTAATTCTTATCATGTGCTCAATATATAACAATAGATAGTCTCAAAGAAAAAATCTAACTAAAAAATCAGCAAAAAAAAACAGTCATTAAAGTTCTATATGACATTGGCAGAGCATGCAAATGCAAGATCAACTCGCAACACCAGAGTGAAAAGCGTGTATACACAAGGTATAATGGTCCTCCCTGTGCTGGTTCGTCTTCTAAATGACTATATATTCAATCAATGCATTGTATGTTCACCAGAATCAGCTAAATTGCACTGCTATATATATCTTGATTGCTTTTTAAAGTTCTATAAACATTTGATCTACAATCTACACACACCCCTACTGTTTTTTAAATGAACATCCATCACCCTTAATTGTTGGGAAAATGTCACGCATCTCCCCTTTATTCCATTTGAATGACACATCCTCTACATTAATAAAGGGAAAGTGTGTGTAATTAAGGGAACATCAAATCAAATTCTTTTACAAAATAGAGAGATGTATGTGTCATTTAAACATACATCAGGAGAGGTGAATGCAGATTCCTCTGATTTAAAATTTGGGAGAAGAATGACATTGAGATTGTTCCAAAAAGAGGTACAGAGTAGAATGTTTTCATGTGCCAGTTCTCGTTACTCATAAAATCTGTGACAAGTTGACGCCAAGGAGTGCGCAAGGACCTGGGATCAAAGCATGACTTTATGCACCGATCATGTCCAAGGTGTGTTGCGAGTGCATTGGTATGTGTAGGCTGTGTGACTCACAGCCTACACATACCGAATGGGTTTACTAGTGTGAGTTATTTACTTCTTGTGACCAAAAATAATGCAACAACAAGGAGTTGTTAATTCTAAATTCCACCTGATGCATACTTGCATAGTAAAGAAGGTAAAGCACCTTGACATCAGATCCATAATAAAAGAGAAACCAGAAAGGTGCACATAATGCTTAATTAATTACCACACGCACCTCTTGTGTTTTTTTAGATGAACATTTGTCACCCTTGTTTGGTGGAGAATGCAAGGACTTGGGATCAAACTCTTCCTTTACACCCCCATCAAGCCCAAGGTGTGTTGTGTCATGTTGTAGGGGTGTGACGGTTCGGTTTGTATTGGCTTTCAGTAAAAAAAAGTGTCCGAACTGACGAAATCTACTTCGGGTTGGTTCGGTTTTTAATGTTTTCCAAAAATTGAACAGAAACCAACTATCCAGTTTGGTTCGGTTGATTGGTTTTTCTTTCAAAATACAACTGAAAAAATCCAAATTTTGAAAATACAAATATCAAGTTTAATGGATGAGTATAACTCTGAATTTCTACACAAAAACAAAATGCAAATGGTATGGTCTAAATCTGAAATATCAGTTAAAAAAAGTGTAGTAATATCAAGAACTAAAACATGGGAAAAAAGAAACTAAACCATTTTAGCATATACATGACTTTAACTTCAGAACTAAATAGAACATAAATATATCTTATTAAATCAACGGTATTATGACTTTGTGTTGGAATGGAACTGAAATAACCACAAACAAAATATCTTAAACAAATAACAAAATGTTAAAACTTAACATCTCTTTAACAAGTGCGTCAACCAATCGTTGTAATGAAAGTTGCCTTCAATATGCTCAGACACTAGATAAGACAACAATATATAAAATGAGCAATCATGTCTTGAATTAGTTTACAAACACAAAATCAACACACCGACAATATATGTTTTGGTTTTCTTATCTCGTTGATGTCAATAATGACAAGCTTTTCCTTATAGTCATTAAGAGGAGTTTCCAAATGGTTGATTAAATATAAATTTTAAATCTCTAAAAATGGTGATAAATCTATAAAAAAAAAATAATAATAATAATGAATGGAAATGAGTGGACTAAGGAGTATTTTCTGTTGGGATTTAATGTTTGGTCTAACCTTCAGAGTGTGTGTGAGGAGGGATGATATTAGTAAAATGGGGAGTGAGTTAGCATCGGTTCGGTTTGTCGGTTCTTTGGATCTCAATATAAAACCAAGAACCGAACCAAACTATATCGGTTTAGGCCGGTTCGATTCGGCTTTGAACCAAACCAGACAAGGTCGGATACTTTTTCGGTTTGATTCGGTTTGGATTTTCGGTTTCATTAGTTTTGACCGAACCGTTTACACCCCTGACTCGTGTGTGCATTGGTGAGCTGTTTACTGGTTGATATCGAAAGGGTTTACTAGTCAACTATCTAACACACAAAAAATGTTACAACCAAGGAGTTGTTAATTCTATCTATATTTCACCTGATGCCTACTTAAGAAGCTAAAGCACCTTGACATTGCGTTCGCGTCCATAATACAACAGAAACCAGGGAGTTTGTAATTTCAATGAGCACAAATAATTACCAATGAAGTTAATAGATGAAACTACCAGCATAAAACAGGGAAAGAAATTTATGACAAAGCAAAACTAGACATTTTCCATAATAGAGCAATGATGCATCAAACAGATAAAAATGAGTGTCAAAGAAACTCACATCTTTCCTGTATATTGCCCCCTGGAAATACACCAATGTAGAACGTTCACCATATGAAGGTGATTCACCTCTTGGTATCGTAGCCACCAAATGTCTATAGGGAGCTATTATATCTTTCTTGATATTTGCTAACTCAACAGGATACCTTCCAAAATCTGCAAGCACAAGCATAGCAGAAGCCAATTTACTTCTTGCATCCAACAAGCTGTTAGGATGATGGGCTACAATGAGATGATTCTTCCCTCCCGAGCGTTTCCATTCTTTGCGCCCCTTTAAGAAAAGCACCAATCTGTCTTGCAACATTTTGTTGACACTAACTTGTCCCTCCCCATGAGTCTTGGAATGTCGATTGTAACTCAGAGACGAGAAAAACGGCACGAAAATTATATCTGCTTGACTTGAATTCTGCACTCTAATTGCAGTGCAAGGTTGGCCAGGCTTCGCAATGTTTGATGACAGAAGATCAAGTGTGAGCCAATATTCAATACTGTGCTGCAAATTCAGTCCACCGGGATAACGTGGCACACGACTAGGGTTATCCACCTCAGGCCATGTTTGATTTACACTTCCCTTCCAACCCAATAACCCAAAGTGAAATTCTGGAGGCAAGTCATACATAAATACTTTCAATAAAGCCTTAGGCGGGTCACATACCACATTCACCTGCTTCCCTACAGACATTTCCTTCTCACTTGAATCGGAAACTTTCCAATCAGACTCTCTAGGTTTTAACGTTTGAAATTTTAAATCCTCGGAAGGATAAGTAGGGAGCATGATTTGTTCCTTCTTAAAATTAGGCGTAAAGTAAAACGACGAGTTATTAACAATAATAAGCTCTAAAACCGATCTAGGTATGAAAGAATGGCTGCTAAACTGAACTAAGAAAATTGAAGACAAGACCAAAAGGAACATACAAATAAGCATCACATAAAATATAAACCTAGATGGAAGCATACTCTTCTCCGACATCACTAAAGATCAGTTGAAAAATATAAACCAAGATCACAGAGTTCGACCAATTGTGTCTACGTCTTCGAGAGTCTGACAAATACACTAAATAAGATAAAGGGTCTCAAGTCTCAAAGGTTATATGCAATTTTAACAAACACACTACAGAAATAGTTCTTGAATCTGTATCCATAGGTCAAATCACTCAAGTCAAAAGAACATATCCACCTAACCAACTAATGACTTCTCAACTTTCAATATTGTTGAATAAGATCTCAATTAAACTCCTTTGAAATTCAACTTGTGTTGACCCAATTCAAAGGTAGTAACAAAAAATTCAAACACAAGAAGTTGGAAAATGGGTAGTGAAGAATTGATGGAATGAAGAAGAAAAGGGTACCTGATGAGATTGAGATTGAGATTGATGCAGGGTCAGTTCATCAGAGTACAGTAAAAAGGAAGGAAGGAAGAAAGTTTATCGATACATGTGATTTGTGTCATCCAGTTAATTTGCTTTTATACTACCTCCTTCACTTTTTAACTTCATTAAAATATTTATTATCTTTTTTTTTGGTAAACAATATATTTATCTTTTCCTTTTAAAAAAAATTATATTTATCTTTTTTTTTTCTTTAAAAAAAGATCTATCTTTTTTCAACTATAGTATTGATTTAAAGTTTGATGAAAAAAAAAATGTTAGAAAATATGGATTTAGAGGATATTAATCTTTTTAACAATAGCATTCAGTACTTGTCAAAATTAAATACCTGCATTTGGTAAATATCCATTTTTTTCTCGTTGCTCCACTTTTTAATTAAGTTAATTTTTTTATTTTTACAAACTCTGATTACACATTATTTGTCTTAATATATTTCCAACAATTGACATCAAATTAGATTACTAGAAATATAAAGAAAAAAGAATTTAAGGAACAAATAACCAATAAAATAAGGCTTAAATGCATTTGTGACCCTTTAACTTTTAAAAAGTTGCGATTTTGGCCCCTAACAAAAAAATAACAATTTTACCCCTTAACTTTACAAAACGTTGCAAAGTTGTTGAGAATACGCCACGTGTCCCAAAATAGGGGGCCAAAATCGCAACTTTTTGTAAAGATAGAGGACCAAAAAAATATTTTTTTAAAGATAGAGGGTCAAAAGAGAATATTTCCCTAAAGTTATGGGGTCAAATGAGCATATTTCCCTAAAGATAGTGGGCAAAATTTTTATTTTTTTATTAAGGGACCAAAATCGCAATGTTTTGAAACTTAAAGGGGGAAAACTGCATTTAAGCCATAAAATAACTAATATTGAAATCGAATTTGCAACATAAAATACGACTATTAATTTTTTTTTTTTAAAAAAAGTCTTCATTTAAATACCACTTGAGCTTCGGGTGAGCATGTTTATAAAATTTGGCATACGAAAATATATTCAAAGTCAAAAAGATGAGACCAAATACAGGGCCTAAAAATTGTGAGGGTCTAAAACCCTTGCTTTAGTGACAACACCTTTGAAGCAATTCTATAAACCTATATTATATTTCTTTATTAAAAAAAAATACACCGTCTACTACTTATCTTTGATTTGTTAACACATAACATAGCAATGATATTTATGACCCTATAAAGAAAAACAATGTAAAGAAAAACTGACATCTATGACAATATCGTGTGTGATAACACGGTGTTTGTCTCTCTCTTTTGTGAGCAGTCACTTAAAAACCCAATTTCTTTTCCTTTATCAACCAAAGAGGTGTGGTTTAGGATTAATGTTTGACCTCAAATCACCATCTAAATTGTTTTTCTACTTCCCTTTTATTTAAATAAGTGATTTTCACATCAATTTAAGTTTTTCTTTCGTGATTTTGTTTTCTTAGTGTGACGGTTTTGTTTGTCGTTTTTGTGCGGTGTTGTTTGTCTTTCCCGTTTTGTTCAGATGCTTGGCTCAGATTGTCAAATCATATTTGATCTAGTGCAGATAAAATCAATGATCTAATGCAGACACAACCAATGACTTTTAGCGTGTCAACATTGCAGATGCGGAGATAAGGTGATTTTGGTATCCCTGTGTGAATGAATCATCTTCTACATCTCTAGTTCCTCATAGAAAAGAAAATGAATGAGCAGCAACCCTTTCCCTTATCTCCTCCATTAATGGAAGCAGACTGGTCACAACTCCCGAAAGATCTCCTCCAACTCATATCCTCAAAACTAAAAAGCGAATTCTATCAACTCCGCTTTCGATCCGTTTGTTCATCATGGCACTCTTCCAAACCCTTCAAACAACAATCTCTCAAAACGATCTCTCTTCCTCATCACGCCTCCCAATAACCAAACACTAAACCAACCTTGGTTAATCAAAATTGGTCCAGACTCACGTGACAAAATTCATCTCTGGAACCCTCTCTCACGTGATAAACAACTCACTCTTTATTTACCTCATGTAATCGATTTTAACGAACACCGTGTCTTCCATCTCGGTTGCGAATTTGTCATTGCTAACTTTCCTTCCAAATCTTCGCTTTCTCCTCTTAACTCACTCTACATGGAAAAGGTTCTTGTTTATAACGTAATCTGGAATTAATAGCACCTCCTGCTACTAAGGCATTGGTGTCAATACTTGCATGATTTTTCCCCTTTCAACTTGATGTTTTTGGAATCTGAAATTAAATATTCTTCCGTGTGAATTGTTTGTCTTCTCTGTTGTCATGCTTCTTATTGTCTGCAATAATTTTGTGCTATTTAGTTATCTCAGCTATAATGGAAGTATTTGTATATTCTGTAATTTTGTAAGCATAAATTCTATATACTATGATGCAAGGATTTTTTTTGGCAATTTTAAATAATAAATAGAATTTTATACTCATTTAAATTGATGTTTCCCATTGTTCATTACTGTCTAGTCATATGCGTACAAGTTGTACAACGAAAAGTGCAGGGCTTTTTAAATTAGTAATTTAGTTGATCGCTTTTTATTTTTCTCCATCTTGCCCCACGTGACAGATTTTGTACCAAAATTTGCTGTTTTGGTACACATCCAGAATGCGTCTGTATGTAATGTATACTGGGTTGACTTCCCTCCTACAAATTTCCCCTTAAAAAATAAATAATAGTGATATTGTCTCGAGTTGGATGACATCTCTAATTTTTTCTATAAGATATTTTGGAATAATCTTGTTTAGAGTACAGAGCTATTGTTAAAATGGCTACGCAACTAATGCTGGATCAGTAAGAAAGAGCTGGCCTATACAAAGATTATGTCCATAGTAACCTAATTCCAATAAACACACAAGTACTCAGTTAGGTCTAAGGTGAATAAAGGCTACAATGCTTGGTAGTTGTCGGATGACCTTGACCTATTTGCCTCACTTGCCTAGATATGTACATTTTATTGAGATTAATCAGGCTGCTATTGCATATTGATTGCCAAGCTTAAGCTCATGGTACGGGCAGGCTCTATGCCTCTTAAAGGGGAAGTGTTGTCCTTCATATCGATGGTGGGATACCTGTGTTTTAAATCCTAATTGAGTTGCCTTAAAGAACACGCTTCTCAGGTATTCCCACTATGATGCAGAACTTGTATAAGCTTATTGTAAAATTGGGTTAATGAGGGAGCTAAATTACAGAAAGTAGATCGAGGCATAAATTGGATCCTCTCCTATATTCTCCTCTACATGTCTCTCCTTACTCTCTATTTCTCTCTTAATCTCTCTCTCTCTCTCTCTCTCTCTCTCTCTCTCTGTCTGTCTCTGTCTCTGTCTCTCTCTCTCTCTCTCTCTCTCTCTCTCTCTCTCTCTCTCTCTCTCTCGCTATTGGTTACTTTTTTTATTTTTTAATGAAGAGGGATGTATAAGAGAGTGAAGAAGATGATCCAAATCCTTCAAGGCATTGATGGCATTTAATATCATGGATAAAGAGAACCTCACTGGAATCATTCTGAATGGATTGAAGGACGAGATAAAGGTTGAACTTAAGTGTTTGGGTCACTTTCCATTCCTGTTGGTGCTTAGCGGAATAGTAGAGCCCAAAAACATTATGCTCTCAACCTGATTTAGGTATCAGCTGACATTGATAATACTGCTTTTTTAACTGTTGATGACTGGTAACTAAACAGTTTATGATAAATATATCTAGGAGGACCATACACAATGGGAGGTAAAAAGAGAACTTATAGATTATTATATGATATATCAGGTGCTTGAATTGTTAGAGGAGTAGGGGGTGTAATTCTTATTCAAGTAATGTGGCTGACCACAAGCAATTTATGTGCCTATATGTGTAGGCGGAGGACTAGGGTTTTGTTGCATCATGGCTCACATTCAGGTCTTTTTCTAGTATATGACATAAATGTTGATCCTGTTCATATCTTTACTGTAGCCGAATACCTTTCCAATTATGATAGTTGCCTTTTTTTGTGCACTTTTATGTAAGTCAAGTGCATTTGTGTTAGATCCCTTTTACGTTCGACAAAACCGAGCTTTTGTTTCTTTTAATAGCTCAATATTTTGCTTGCATTGAGCAGGTTACTACTATAAATTTAGTTTAGGTAATGTTTGTTTGCATGAAGAGGACATTCAAATTATTTGCAAGTTATTAAATCAATAGTCCACTGCGTCTGCTCATAATGTTTATTGAGTTGTTTAGAGCATCTCCTCCCCAACTTCTCTCATAGGGGTTATTAAGTAGGTTTCACTTCTATACATAACTTATTTTTACTTTTCAACTTAAGTGCCTAATAAGCATCTCATCACATCCCTTAAACCTGTTAAAAGCTAGAGAAAGAGAACCTGTCAAGGTACTTGTGCCGGTTTGGTACCATGGGAAATTAGGCCACAATGGGGGTACTTATTTGGTACCATTTCTTAATGGGTAAGCTCCCTCTACTGGGGATGCTCTTAGAAGTTATAATCTTATATATGTATTTTTAGATCTAATAATAATGTTAATAAGCCCACAGTTTCTGCTCACAAGATTAAGCTAGCAAGATTAATATCTAATAATAGGATAACATTCAGGTTAAATATAATATGGTAACATAATTTATGTGATGTTTAATTTGAGGGTTATTGGACTTAAACCTGAATTGTTTAAGAGGGAATCCATGTTTTTTCCTTATTGTACAATATTGATAATTTCTTCTAGTTCATAAAAGTTCAGCTGATGGGATGTTGGAGTTTAACTATTATGCTTATCACAAGAGAGTATGATCTTGTCCGTGATAGATAGATATTGAAAAAGAAACACTCTTTGATTATTTATTAATATTGCTTTTGAATGTATTTTAATTGTAGGTTGTGAAGGAGCCCTTTGTCCTTTGTTGCAAGTTTGGGCAATACTGCAAATGATTATGCCGATAGACATTGGGAAATACAACTATTTTTTTGTATAGCTTTGATGTATTGGTGAAAAGCCCGATTCGCTATGCAAGCTGAGAGAGGTGACAGAGAGCCAATACAGAGGGTTTTAGAAGGAAAAGCTTAAGGTGGTTTGGCAGGTGAGTTCGGTCTACCTAACGAACTAAGGTGGTTAAAAAAAAAATATCTGAAGACAACTGGCTTTTCCCTCTAAAGAAGAAACCTCGATTTGCTAGGCAAGTCTTGCCTCGCCTAGCGAACTTAACATTTCAGAACCTCTATAAATAGAGGTATAGGTCATTTCAGTTGAACTTAACCATTGTAAACTGAACCAAAATACAGAGAGACAAAGGGAAAAAAGTAGGAGTCGCCATTGGAGTGTTAGAAAGCTTGGTGATGATTCTCCAACATCTATCAACTCTCTTATGTTACTTATGCATATCATGGGTAACTTAACTCTCTTTTGTGTTGGGATTGAATGTAAATAACCAGGAATCTATGTAGTACTCTTAACCTGGCTAGTTGTATATGATTTATGCATTCGATATAATCTTTAGTTTAAATAAGTGCGTAGTGCTTTACCGACGATGTAGTGTTTCGAAATTGATCTTTTGATTTAGTTTGTGCCTAGTCTACCAGACTATCTAAATGACATGGTTTAAATTATGTATGTGCTATCGCATTAGAGATAGCGGGTAAGTCTATATTCATGTATAACTATATGTGCTTATACCATTGAAACAATCGACTATTTTGCCACTGATGCATCAGAAGTCAGTTGGTTCAATGGATCTCGCATCGTTAATGGTGATGTGTCAAATGATTGAAATAGAACATAATTGTATTTTTTATGGTGATTTACTTTTATAGTTAGATAAAAAATTATAGAATGAAAGATCATTTTAAAGGAGACTCCAACCCTTGCGATGCACGAGTTTTTTAAAAGTTTCATATATAAGTATCAAATTGACTATATTACTATAAACCACCCATTAACCGGTTATCAAAAACCACCAACTATCATTTAATTGTATACAAAGTGTTTTAAAAACCAGACTGATGATCAACCCAGTCAAGGTACTAAGTCATTGGTTGAACCACATGCATGAACCGGATAACCTGGTTGTTAACTCAGTTTCTATATAAAAATGTAGATGTATTAAATTAAATTGAATCAGATGACTCGGTTATACCGATCTATATTAAAAATTTTAAAAATATTTATGACATGAATTTCATAACAATATAAATGAATACATTTACAAAAGAGGTGTGTTATTTGAACAATCATTTACATGACAACTTTTGAGACAACCATATATTTACAAAGAAAAGTAGACATTGACACGAAAACCAAAATAATAGAGAGAGAAAGTAAAAACATAATATGAGTATGAGAGAGAAAGTTGTCACAAAAGTTGTTATAAATTGGTTGTACATATATCATTTCTCTTTACAAAAATCACAAATTTAATAAGATAGTTGTTGTCAATGAAGATGTCGGTGTATGACATATCAAAAACAATTAATTACTACTCCCTCAGTTCCTTTTTAATTGTCTCTTTTGTAGAAAATGCTTGTTTCTATTTAACTGTCATTTTCAAAGTTCAATGTAATATTAAATGTTGTTTTACCAATATTACCCTTAGTTATTTATTAAAGAGAGAGAAATATATGAAACAAGATATTAAATGAATGAGGTTATTATTAGAAAATGATAAATTATTGTATCAAAAGTAATAAGATTTATTGGTTGTCTTGATTTGTGTAAAATGACAAAATGTGACAATTAAAACGGAACGGAGATAGTATTTTAGAATGGACGTTTAATTGCATAACCAAAATTTGGGGATCTACACCAACATGAATCTTGTTGGTATTGTTCACTGTATTGAATATATACAAATGGATAGGTTGTTGAGCAATTAGGGAATAGATTTATTCAAGAAGAGCATGCTTATGATCATAATGAGCAACTTCAAGAATTCAGTGGTTTATACTAAAGTCTCACAAGTTTGTATATTTTACTATACTTATTATGTTAGATAAAAAAAAAATTATTTTATAAAAGAGTCATACTAATTGTGTATTATTAATAGCTTCTTCGAAAAAAAATTGTTTATTATTAATAAACTTATTATGTCTTTGATATATTCACAAGTTGAACAACGAGGTGTCTTCAAAAAATTAATGGAAGTTGTAAACAACCAAAAAGGAGGTGTGTTTTTCCTTTACCGTTATGGTGGCACAAGGAAGACATATATGTGGAGAACTTTAGCTTCTTACATACGTTCATAAAAACAAATTGTTTTGACAGTTACTACGTCTGGAATCGCATCACTATTATTGTCGGGAGGTCGAACAACACATTCAAAGTTCAAGATTCCAATACCTCCTCTTGAGTCATCATCATGTGATATAGATAAAGGGAGTGATCGTGCAGAGCTTATAAAATTGGCCAAGTTAATCATTTGGGATGAAACTCCAATGACTCACTGGTTTTGTTTTGAAGCGTTAGATAGAACACTCAAAGACATAATGTCTGGAACCCGTTTTTCATCAAAAATAATTTGGAGGGAAAGTTATTGTGTTCGGTGCCGGCGGTGATTTTAGATAGATCGTACCAGTTGTATCAAGAGGAGGTCGTTCTGATATAGTTCATGCAACCATCAATTCATCATATATATGGAATCATTGTCAGGTGTTGAAACTTACAAAGAACATGCAGCTGCAACAAAATATCCAAACATCCAATTATTCAGAATTGGAGGAATTTTCCAAATGGATATTAAATGTTGGAGATGGGAAGTTGTTTGAACCTATTGATGGGTATGCAGATATTGACATTCCATCAGATTTGTTGATCACTAATTTTGATGATCCAATACAGGCGATTGTTCAAAGCACGTATCTAGACTTAGTCAAGAATTACAAGGATCCAATTTTTTTACAATCCATAGCTATTTTGGCTTGAACACTCGAGATTGTTAATGCTATCAATGAATATAGTTTGGGCTTAATTCCAGGTAATACATTGTTTCAACATGTGTTCAGAATTATCTGTTATAATTTGATCATTAATTATAGTTTTTTATGCTTTATAGGCGATGAAAAAGAGTATTTAAGTGCGGATTATGTTGATAGATTTGAAGTTGATGGCAATGAGGCTTTTGATATGTTGACCCCTGAGTTTTTAAACACTCTCACAACTTCAGAGCTGCCTAACCATAAAATAAAACTCAAGACCGGTACACCTATAATGCTACTCAGAAATATTGACCAATCAGAGGGTTTGTGTAATGGAACAAGACTCATAGTAACAAGACTAACAAACCTTGTTATTGAAGCAAAGTTTATTTCAGGTAAGAACATTGGAGGAATTGTATATATCCCCATAATGGAGATATCTCCTTCACAGTCTCCATGGCCATTCAAGCTCTCCAGAAGGCAATTTCTAATTAATGTTTGTTATGCTATGACAATCAACAAATCTCAAGGACAATCACTGGATTATGTTGGATTATATCTTCCTCGGAGTGTGTTTAGTCATGGTCACTTGTATGTGACAATATCAAGGGTAAAAAGCAATTAAAAGGTCTTAAGATAGTAAGACCTTTTAGTCAACAAACTATCCATAGTCAACTTCCAAAAGTTAGAACAACTTGTAAATGTTGAAACCTGAACAAAAGTAGAGTTTGTTGAACAGCAAGCACACATTCATTAAAATTTAAGAGATTGACAACACCCCCATCATTTTTGTTTCGTCCAGCATAAGAACCGTTAGAAGTGGAGCCTTGTCGCGGCATAGCAGCAGGAATATGGTCCTGCAACCACTTCTTAGTAGCTGTAGTACCCATACGATGAACAACATGTCTGAGTTTGACCCCCCCATTCACGCACACCATCATCTAAGTCCAGCTCAAACAAGTTGGGACACACCTTGTCTGTATATCCGAGAATACCACACCTGTAACAAAAAAACTCCAAGTTTCTCTAATTTAAATTTAACAGTAACATAAGCCGCATATTTGAACTTTAAATGACAAGGTAACATCAATTTGAACTTTAAGCCGCATATAAGAGCTATGAATTGTATTATGGGCATCATAAGACGAAAGCTCGCCTAGGAAACTTCCAATACATAGACCTACCTTTGGTTGAATGAAACCAAAAGGTAAACCATGAACCTGCACCCAAATATCCAAATGAGTCAAACTTACAAAGCGTGGAACGACCCCCGGGGCTATGTGATCCATAACAATATGAAAATTGTCATACAACCAGGGACCTTCGTCAAGTATTCTTGCAACATACATCTTATGGTGAAATTGAAACAGGTACTGATCCTCATCGGCCTTAAGGATCTTGACACGTTTCCCTAGCTTCTAGGTACGGGCCAAACGCTCACTGAAATAAGCAGCTTTGATTACCCTATCAGCTAGGATTCGACAGATCAGGCAGTGGTTAAGGATGTGTGAGGTTTCAGACTTAGCAGCTAGGTTTAGGGTTAACCCCTCTTCAGCCAAGGGTTAATCCTTCGAGGTTAAGGCCTGTGGGATCCATGGAAACAGTGAGAATCAAGGAAATGGCAAGGAAAAATTGTGGGATGAAAATAGCAAGGTATGTACGCATGAAAACGTGAGAACAAAAATTGTGGGATGAGAAAGGCATGCTACCCATACAGGTGAGTATATAAAGGAGTGGATATAAGCATCTAGATCATGGATCAGATGAGAAACAAGCTCTCACAAGGTTTAATCCGTCCCAAGATGCGGCGGCGACCCAAGAGAAGGTGGCAGCTAGAAACCCTAGTGCAGCTTGGAAACCCTAGGAGAGGAGAAGGGAATTATATTTATTTTCTATCATCATTTTCTAACATATCAAACAGTTGTATAATTTTCTTATTTTATATTCTTTCCAATTTTTTTCCTTTCCTCCATTTTCCTTTTCATATTTTCTATTCTTTCCTCCATTTTGCTGAATTGTGGTGGTGATGCGTGTACGTTTGCTTGTTGTCTTTGTATAATTTGGGTTGTTGTAAAACCCTTCGAGTTGGTTAATTTTCTTATTTTTTTTGTTTTTTTATAATTTATTTTACCAGGTCAAGTTTTATATCCCCTAATCTTTTGTAACTTTTTAATTTAATCTATCTAGGGTTTGTAGATGGTTTCCACCTGCCCCCTTATGCTTAAAAAAAATATATATGAAAGAGCTAAGAACTAAATTGTCTCGGTTTATTTTTCTTTAGGACTAAATTGGGCCTTGCAATATTTCTCAATGACTAAAATAGGTATTCACTTTTAATTTGATCATATCAAGTTTTTGTTTAATGATATTAATAATTTTTTGTTTTGTAATCTATTTATGCTTTTTTTTTCACATTCCGAGCTTATAAATAATATCTTCTTTCCACTTTCTCGTTTTCCCCTCTATATTTTCTCATCAACCAAACAGAGTGTACAGAGGGTAGGAAATAACTTGTGCTGGTTTATTTTTCTCAAGACTAAAAATTGTTTTTATTTTTCTAAGGGATTAAATTGGATCAATCGAATTTTTTTAGAGACTAAAATGGGTCTTCACTATGAGAAATAATGAACAAAAAGAGAATAAAGTTATTCTATGTCGATTAAATGCCAATCAATTTAATGGTTGATTAATTTTATAATCAATTTTATACCGTATTTATTATAAGCCTTCCATATCTATTGCACTATCACTCTATAAAATACTCACCTTAACGCAAGAAAAAAAATATAGAAGAGAGTGGTGAGAATTATATAATTTTTTAGAGATCTTAAGAGAAAAAAATCAAGAAGAGTAGTAGAAGTTTAAAGGAAGAAGACAAAGAGGTAAGTTTCAGAAACTCATCTATGTTATAGGCTTAGGCTACAACCGTGAGAGACTTGTTTTTTTTTTCCTTTTCCAAAACGCACGGTCTAGTACAAAAAATGCACGGTCTAGTACAAAAACGCACGGTCTAGGGCAACAAACGCACGAACTGTGCGAAATTTACTGACAGAAAAAATGCACCGTCTGATGTCAGACTTACAAAAAATGCACGGTCTAGTACAAAAACACACGGTCTAGGGAAACAAACGCACGAACCGTGCGAAATTTACTGACAGAAAAAATGCACGGTCTGATGTCAGACCGTGCTCTTTTCAGTTTTTTAGCTGAAAAAATGCACGGTCTGATGTCAGACCGTGCACTTTTAACTTTTCAGTTTTTTAGCTGTAAAAAAAAAAAAAATTCAGTAGTCTCTTACAGTAGGAGACCTAATGCAGTCTCCCACCCTAAACGGCGCCATGTTATTACTCGCATCACGAAGCTTCATTTTCCTTCACTCTTGTTAATTTTCCTGATTGTTGATGATTGTGTATGTTAATGCTAATGGGTGTATTTTTTTTTTGACAAATGCTAATGTGTGTATTGTTTAAAGTTCTTCACACATACACACGTATTATTAATGTCTTTTTGATACATATACATCTAGTTTATTACTCCCTTCGGTCCTATTTATGAGAGGAATTTAGGTCGGTAAAAGTTGATGTATCTACCAAATTTTAAACCAGATGCATTAACTTTTGTTGATCTAAATGTCTCTTATAAATAAGACCAGAGGGAGTATTACTAAAGATGAGATCAAATGATGTCATAATAAAACTTCAAGGATAAAATAAAAACCCTCATCGATTTATTTTGATCAGGTCTAAAAGCTCGTATTGATTGATTCATTTAATTCTTACGTGCATTGTTTCTTGCTTATTACTTCGTCCTGTTATATCTGATTTCGTCCTCTTATAATTAAGACCAGAGGGAGTATTACTAGAGATGAGATCAAACGATGTCATAATAAAACTTCAAGAATAAAAAAAACCGTCATCGATTTATTTTGATCAGATCTAAAAGTGATTGATTCATTTAATTCTTACACATTGTTTCTTGCTTATTACTTAGTCCGGTTATATCTGATTTCGTCTTCTTTCAAAATCTATTTACTATTCTGTGACTCTATTCTCCTTTTAGCATCTCTTCAATTCCTTGAACGTCAAAAATAAAATAAAAAATCTCTTCAATTCCTTTGAAAACATTTAAACTTGTAGAACATTCCATCCCCGATTTAACTATTATTATTATTATTAATATTATTATTATTTCTTTTTTTTTGTTCTTAATATTTATTATTTTTATTTAATTCATTATTATTATTAATAGTCAAAGTTATTATAATTATTATTCTTACTATTTCCCTAAATAAATAAAAAAATTATTATTATTATATGAAGTAGCATTATTATTATTTATAGAATTATTTTTTTTGGTCAGGTTTATAAAATTATTATTATTGTTGTTGTTGTTGTTGTTTATTCAATATAACAATTCTACTAAAAAAAAATCTTGTTGTATATCATCGGGATATTGTTGTCTCATTCACTAAGATCATCCATAATGATGGGTTTTTTATTTATTTAACACCACACTAAATAAACAACACCATTGTGAAGTATAACATTTGGATCCCTATGGACAAAAGTGTTTATGGAGGCATTCTCTATCTTCACTTTTCGCATGTCCCATTTCATAAATTATTATGAAATAATTAAAATTTATTTAATTTTCTTAAAAAGAACATATAAGAAATTTTGAAAGGGTGTTGATATTATAGGACTGAAAAAAAAAAAAACGCTATAATTGCGTCCGGGCTGCAAGGCTGCGTGCTAAGTGGCAAATTGACATCATTTGAGTTATTTAAGTTGGTATTTTCGTATAAGTGTTTTTATTAGGAAGCTCATATGTTCAGTTTTGTTGGTTTTTATTAGAAAACTTTTTGGTTGGTTTGATGTCTATTGTTTTTGGCTCTGTGGATAAATTCTTGTCGCAAATATTATTAATTTGTGGTTTGGATCGTGATGTTAATAAGAAATATTCATTTTACAAAAAAAAAAAAAAAAAAAGTGTTTCAATTTATCTATGTTATTTGTACTTATAATGTTCATGCTAAGGTTACCGTACATTATTTGTACTTATAATGTTCATGTTGATGTTTAGAACCCAGTTAATTTGTTTAAGCCAGGAGGATCTAATTATAAATTGTAAAAATCTATTAGAAATTTGTGTCTTGTTACTAATGTGACATCTGCAAATATAGTGGTTTAAATTGTAGGTTCATCCTGTTATTTTTGTTTGTTAGATTCATTTTTGATGACTTATTTATTTTTATGATCATTATTGTTCAGTTAATTGAAAGATGTATGGTGGTCCTAACAAATCAAAATCTGCGGTAGAAGATTCAAGTAACATCAATGACATGAAAAATCTAACTGATTCAATGGAGGCTGGTGTAAATTTCTCCTGTGGTACTGATAAAAACACTGCTCTTCACTGTGCTGCTTCAAGTGGTTTGGTTAATGCTGCTGATGCTGTAAACCAGCTTTTATCAGCTGGCACTGATATTAATGGTGCGGATGCTAATGGAAACCGTCCAGTGGATGTTATTGTTGTTCCTCATAAGCTCGAAGGTGTGAAAACAAGTCTTGAAGAACTGCTTTTATCACCTGGCACTGATATCGGTTGTTCTCTTTCGCTATCTGTTAATTCATCAAGTCCTCATTCAGCTGCCTCTTTATCATCTGCTGAAAATGCATCTCCATTCTCTCATGTGGCTCCAAAGTTTACCGGCACAGCTGTTAATTCTACATCAGAAAAGAAAGAATATCCAATTGCACTTCCTGGTATAAGAAGCAGCACATACGCCACAGATGAATTTCGAATGTATTTGTTTAAGGTCTTTCTTTGTCATCGTGCATACTCTCATGATTGGACCGAGTGTCCTTTTTACCATCCTCATGAGAATGCTCGAAGGAGAGACCTTAGAAAGTTCACTTACAGCTGTGTGCCATGCCCTGATTTTAAAAAAGGGGATTGCAGACGTGCAGATATGTGTGAATTTGCTCATGGAATATTCGAGAGTTGGCTACACCCAGATCGGTATCGCACAATTCTCTGCAAAGATGGTACTAGTTGTGACCGAAAAGTGTGCTTTTTTGCACACTTAGCTGAAGAGCTGCGTCCAATATATGTGTGCACTGGATCTGCTGTTCCTTTACCCCGATTAGCTGCATCTGCTCCTAATGTCATGGACATGGCTGCTGCAACGAGCCTCTATCGTGGTTCACTATCAGCAATCTCTTCGATGTATCCATCACCTTTTGCACAGCCTTTGTCTCCATATGCAAATGGCCTCTCTCACTCCAATAATGCTAGGCCAGCTCTTTGCTTACCAGGAAGAAATATGTTCGAAGACATTGATGGTCAACAACACATGCTAAATGACTTGAGCTGTTTCTTACAGCCCCGTCATGGTGCCATTTCATTGAGTCGGTCTGTTAACTCCTGGTCTAAGCGGGGATCCCGTAATGGAAAACCTGATTGGTTCGTAAATGAAAATGACTTTGGTCGATCGCAAAGATATACCTCTTCGGCATGGAAACAATGGTGAAGAGCCTGATCTATCCTGGGTCCAATCTCTTTTCAACCAAGATAAGAGAGAAGCTTGCAGGTTCTGCTCTATTGCATCTGCTGAACTGAATTCCAATCTTCAAGTAGAGTCTCTTGGCTTGAGCAAATGCATCTGAATGAACTTGTAGTTTAGTTATTTTGCTACTTCTTGCTCCAATAGTTATTTAATTTAATTTAATGTCATTCATTGTTTTATATTTTAAGAACTCTTTCACTCTGGGCTGTTAATGTTATATTGAGGTTTTTTTTTGAACGGCCAATATTATTACTAGGAACCAAGCTCTCAAGACGAGAAAAAGGCACCGAAAAAAAAAACAGAATACAATACCCCAGCGTATATGCGATACAGGGCAGCCCACCAAAACAAAACCACACCTGCAAACACCAAAACGCTGTCACACCAGCAGAACGAAACAGCAGCAATATAGCACCTGCTGCCCAGACCACCAGCCAGCACCACTCCACTGTTGCTACAGATCCAAATTCTGCCGAAACACAGCCATATTAGCGCAGATCAGCAAGCAGATCAGCAGACACACAACAGCTGCACCAGCCCAAACAGCACCAAAAAAAAACCCGAAAACTGCAATGATGAGGCCGAATTATACACACTGTCAGCAAAAAACAAAAGCCACTATCAGCTCCCGCATACCCCTGCCTCAATACCAGAAAACCCAAAAGCCCAGAATCATGGCCAAACTGAAAACTCTGAGGGCACAAAAGAAAACCAACTGCCATCACCAAAAAACAATTACAGATTTCCAAAACCGGCTGGAAGCCAAGCCCACACAGCTGCTGCAACAGCAGTCCTCCTACAGCCTATACGAAAACAGCAAACACCCTTTTCCTACAATGTTATATTGAGGTTATAACTCTTTTTCTCGTTTTACTCCGACTTCATTTGTTTACAAGTTCCTTTTCCTACAATGTATAAGATTGTGTTCTGTCAGTAAGTTTATGTTGCATATGTAGGAAGTTGGACTGAGTTTCTTATGAAGGAATTAAAGGTGATATGAGCTATTCAATATATATTGCAAGCAGATATTTTAGTATACGATGAGTAAAGCATACTTTGTTCTTATGTTGTATAAGCTTAGTTGAACTCTGATTGTTTTCAAATTCAAAGCTATGGTTATCTCTCTTGTATCAAAGAAAAAGCTTACATTGTATATTATTGAAAATAGATGTATAAACTATAATTGAAAGCATTAACATATTTTTCTCTTTGAATAAAAATGAGTTTCAGCCATAAAAGAGTTTCAGCCCAGGTTCTGAAACTTCAGAAGCAGGAACTGACTTCAGAATGCAAAATGTACGGATTTAGAAGCACTGTTCAGAAGCTGCCTTCAGAAGCTGCTTTCAGAAGCTGCCTTCAGAAGATGCTTCAGAAGCACTGTTCAGAAGCTGCTTCAGAAGCACTGTTCAGACTCTGGGTTCAGAAGCACTGTTCAGACTCTGGGTTCAGAAGCACTGTTCAGACTCACAACATTTGTGCATTATATACTTTATCTTACTCTGCTCATCCAGCCCTTTGGAATGGTGATAAGAATAACATAAATCCAATAGTATTAAAATATTAAACATTAATAACAAGAAAAATATCATAAACCACTTTTTCTTCTGACATGTGATTTTGAAAGAAGAAAAATGGCGTTTTTTAATCTTCTGATATGTGAGGGATGAAGCCTACAATTCAGATTCAACTAGAACACTTTATTTTCCAATCATAAAGTTTTAATTTCAATAGGTTTACATCTATAACTACAAAAAATGGTATAAGCCACAATAAATATCAGGCACTCTCCAAACCCCAGAGTTCACATGGATACATCTGTAAGGCAAAACCTAGGTAAAAAGAAAAATGTTTGACAACACCAAAAAACGTTACACTATGGAAATTTAATGGATCAACCATTGTAGAGTTGCTTTTTGATCACTGTCAAGCTTTTCAATTAGATTCCAATCCAGCCAGCAAAAGGATCAAACATGCATGGTACAGTTGCTTCTAAACATAGAAAAGGAGTGACAAAATTTTTGGTATGCATAGCTTTCCCTGTTTTACTGCATCAGATTCTAGGTGCTGCATTAAGAATCATCGGTTCGTTGTCAGTTGTATGCTAGAAAAACAAATATAGTAAAATACCACAGGAAAATAAACAATTAGCATATAACAGTATAGCAATGCAAAATTGCTAATAGGAGAGAATAAGATTGGCTTGCCAAAAAAACTGAGTTGAAACTCATAGTTAGTTAGCTAGCATAAATGTCTTCTTGAGAGCCATTGAATTATCATAGAATAGAAATAGAAAATAATATACATATCAGTATAAATTCGGAGTATCTACCTCCACCAATTGTTGCTTCTGGCAATCGCTCGATTGAGTATCTATGTTTGGTGATGTACATTATTGGCACCCCAGGAATCTGCAATACAGAAACCCAGTCCATGAGTCATGCATCCAGGTTCAACATCAAAGCAATGACAAGTAGAGAAATGATTAGTTATTTTACCTTCCGGATCCTCCTCTTCAAGTCTCGATCACATGTCGCGACAATGAAGCACTTTTTCTGCTCCCAAGAAAATGGTTTGTTTAAATAATTTGGAACAAAATAATGAAACAGGATGTAGGTGTGTGTTGCTGTTACTGTTATTCTTTTATTCTTATTTCAAATTATTCCTTAATAAAATAAAACAGTTTTACTTAAATGGATATACATAGCAATCGCCAAAGAAATTGGAAACCATGAACACCAAGAATTAAGCAAATAATACTTGATTGTATTCATTAGCTCAGCTAGTTGATCAAGATGACCCCATATACTGCCAAGAGATTAAAATATGCAAGACCTAAAAATAGACACTGAAATTCTTTGCCGTTATTTTGGATCTTGCCTTCATTATTTGATCAAAACAATAATCTACAACCGTTTTTCCTTTCCACGAGATCATGGGACATGAAAAAAACAGTAATAGATCATTTTTTGTCAAGTCTGACAGCCTTTAATCAACCTAAACAATCAAACTAATCCCATATGCTGTCCAATATTTAACAGATACTTCAAAACAAATCACACCTCGGTAACTCTGCCAACAAGACAGTCATCAGCATAGGTACCCTTATGAGTGCAGATTAATCTCTCAAAGCGAGGATCCTTTGCAATCCTGTCATTATAAAAGTGATAAATCAATACAACCTGAAGCTAAAACTGGAAAAATATAATTCATTTTCTGTAATAAACTGAGAGATGGCTTGCATCATAAATATAATCAATAGTAGCATGAAAAGAAATGATTTTTCCCATTTTACTGGAGAAAATGGATGAAAGAAGTCTGGATATCTGATTTCTTTTATCTTCCAAAATGAAAAATAGGGATTTTAGTATAAAAATAGCCCAACAAAAACTTTGCTAGGCGTGTAGTAAAGATGAAAACAAAACAAAAAGCATGGTAAATCCCAGCCTACATAACATAATTGCGAATTCTTACGCATACATAGCAGGCGTATGAAAATATAGACCATTAAAAATCAAGGCATATAAGATCTACCTTAGAGCTACACGATATTTTGTGCCCAACTTCTCTAGTTCTGCCATCACACAGTCTGTGATACACGGGGTACCTGAAAATCCAAAGTATTAACAGAACAATGATGATAATAGTGTATAGGATGTTAGATTCAAATATGCCATACCACATTTAAAGACCAGCTTTTCAATCATAGGAAAGGCTATCAAAACACAAGATCTAAAAAAAACTCAAAAGGAACCCCAACATTCAACAAAACATATACATCAAATACACAAATTGAGTGAAGTAATCATCAATTCAACTCACATTTTGCATATAAGCAGTCCATCATTCCTTTCTCCAAATCCAACTGCAAAAAAAAAGTCCTTTATGTCAGCCACCAACGAAGAAACTTCAAAAATAAAATTAAAAAATTCACAGTTTTAATTAGATCAATCAAACATTAAAATGATTTACAACAACAACCAAACCTTATCCAACCAAGGGGGGTTGACTACATGGATCAAATTGCACCACAATGTTCTATCATAAACCATATTTCAATCCAACTCATTAAACTCTATAACTTTCTTAACGATCTCTCTTATAGTTTTTCTAGGCCTTCCTCTGCCTATAGTGATTTGACTATCCACCATATGATCTACTCTCCTTGCTACATAAACTACAAGTCTTCTCTCTACATGCCCAAACCACCTAAGTCTAGATTCCACCATAGGTGTTACAATGTTTGTAACACCCATACTAACTGTAACTAGTATATTAGCATGTGCGTTAAACTGATACTGGATACATTTAAAAATTTCAATAGTAATATTACATTACAAATGAATGAATACAAGTATACTCGTTTGTACAAATAATCCAATACTATTACAAATACTTATACAATGTCCGTTAAGCTCCTGAGCTGATACACAACGAGCAACTGTACTCCATCCAGCATCTCTACGAAGAACTTCGTCACGAACCTCTGGCATACCTGAAAACCTGCACCAGAAGGAATGGGATGAGACATAATGTCTCAGTGAGCTCCAGCCCAACCAACTGTTGGCAACCACAGGGAACCTAGGGTCGCCATGCCTACCTTGGCAATCTCGGGAATTTCCTAGGATCGCCAAGTCTTTATCTGCCTATGACTATGAGTCATCCTGTAACTATAACTTAGACTGCGTATAACCTTATCGGTAATCTGCCTATAACTTTAACTTAGTGATCGGGGGAAAACCTAGGATCACTTTCTGATAACTGTCTATAACTATAACTGTAAGTTTCCTGTGACTATAACTGTAACTGTAACTTTGACTATAACTATAAAACATATAAACAGTTCGATAGCAGTTTTATGTTAGCTGTTAGCGTTGAACAAACAATTAATCTGAGTTCATTTTACGGAGTGCATCCGGGTGGAGTAACCCCGAAGTACAACATCCCTATAAACCGGTGAAATTCCTATCATATCAGGCTAACACCGGACTCCCTATGAAACGTGTGGACAACCCTCTCGGAGAAGTCCCATCCGGCGAATCCCGGAGTCTGCTGAACACGCCCTGTAACTGTAACTGTAAAACGTGCAAGCACGCCATTATCTTTGATCTTTAATTCTTTAACTTTAACGTATGAACGTATAATCTGTTACTGTAATCAAATAACAATCCTATAACGTATAACCTATAATCTATGATTCTTGGCTTATCGTTCTCATAAGCCATCTATAACCGTTGAAGAACCAACACTATAACTTATCTATAACTTTGATTGCCGAAGCATTCCTATTATCCTCGTATTCTAAAATGAATACATCTATAATCATGTTTACCTAAAATAGGTTCTAACTTGACTATTATCTCATTCTTGGATTCGTGTAAACTGAAACGAGTCCGTAACATTGCCAGGTAAGGGTTAAACCCTAAACTAGATCCTTAACATTTCTATGATAGCTTGTGGGTTAAGGTAACCCTCTCTTAATATTGTGTCTATCCTCATCTATAAACTTATCTATACAATCCCAAGGATAGGTCTTTACATGCTCACTAGCAATGCTTAACCATTACATGTTGTTCCTTAAGTCCGAAGCAGTATTAGATAGCCGAAACGGTGCGAGTAAAGATGAAAAATAACATTGTCCTGTCCACCTCAAAATCGTGACACGATTTGGCAATCGTGTCACGATTTCATGCCCAGAAATCGTGTTGGTTCCTGCCTGTAAAATCGTGACACGGTTGTAAAATCGTGACACGATTTTACCTGCAGTTGGACAGCATAGGGCAAGTTTAAAACATGTTTTCCACCATTTTTGGTCTATCCAATCATGCCCAAACATCATACAATTTAAAGGGATAATTTCTAATGCTTAACAACAGAATACAACATGTAATGATCATGGATTACTAACAAATTAGGATTAGGGTTCAAAAGTTCATAACTTAAACATAATACTATAAACTCATGAAACTCAACAAAGTGGGTTCTAAAACCCCTAGGGAGCTCACCTTAACTTGCTTCCAATCTTTGCCAAGCTTAACCTCAAAACCCTAGCTCATCTCTTGCCCTTTTCTTGCTTCTTCAACTTCTTCTTGATTCCAAGTTTCCTCAAAACTAAGCTTACTAGCAAGAACTTCCACAAGTACTAGATGGAAGCTTGAATCACAAGACTTTGGGAAGAAAGATGGATTATGAGTGAGTGAGTGAGTGGGGCGAAAATGGGAGAGAAAGGGAGAGCAATTTCTGATTTTTAAGTGAGAGAGAAATGAGTAGTAACTTGAACAATTTTCATATTTATCCAAACAACCATTTCCCACAATTTACAACTTTGCCATTGCCTCATATTACTACTTTGCCATTGCTTGCTCATGAAGTTCTAACACGTTTAATTGATACTTCTAAGCGGGATATTACACTCTACCCCCCTTAAAGAAATTTCGTCCTCGAAATTTAGAAAATCCTTCGAAGATCCTGAAAAGATAAATCTTTCCTACCTCTTTCTTTACTATGAAAATGTCTAATTCTTTTTACTCATAGGGATTCCATGGCAACTCTAGAGTCCGACATGTAGATTAGTCACGCATCCCAATTAAACCATACTGGTTAAAACTTGTTCTTTAGCCATGATTTCCATTTCTACAACCCAAAACGTATGACAATTTCTTTCCCGCCGAAAGATCTGGTGCATGATACATAACTATCACTTGCTAAGACGTATGGTTATCTGAACCAACTTATTCATATTATCTGACTATGTCCTCTATCCGACATATTTCTTGTAAATCCAAAGTAAAATTATTAAATCTTGGATTTCCTTTACTGAATTCTATCAGTTCTTCTTTCATCGACCATTCCATATTACCCTGAAAACGTCGAGTCAATCTGTTTTTTCCGCAATTATCTCAATTTTCTGAGGAATCTATTACATTGTCTTCAGTTCAAAAGAATTCTTGTCTTTAACTTTCGCCTCGTAAGACGACCTGTTACTGTTACATTTGTATCATCCTTTATATAGATTAGTCTTGCACCGCAAGCATCTGATATAGAGTATCCTTAAACGGAAGTGAAGTCTATTACAACTACCTTCACGCTTCAAATATAAGGTGGTGGCTGAACTTATAGTGCAAGTCCCTTTCTTTCAGACATCCTGGTGTAACTATTACCACAACCTTAAGCGTTGCTCACCTTCCCACTGCGGGAATTCTTTAAGCTCGAGAAATCACATAAGTCAGTTATGCTCCGATTAATAAATCAACAATAACACGTAACCAAAGGTCTTAGGAACCTTTTTTTTTTTTTGTTTTTTTTTTTACCAATACTTTCAAACTTATGAAAATCCAGTATAAGTGACGTGTGGCATAAGCCGTCTCACATATCATCATATAATATAGTCCATAGCACATAGCTTCCATACATTATCGAGTACGTGTACACTACTTTCGGGTACACTGTACGCCGCATCATCATTGTCCAACTAATGTGACATCATACTTAGTCAAAATATACTTGAGACAAAGCCACGCCAACTAAGGTCACTCTTCTTGCTCTTAACTCATGTTTGCACTCTTTGAGTAACTACAATCCCGTATGTAACTATGATTACGTCCCATAGACGTTATAACTTATTTCGTTCAAGAACATTCTCCGTTTTCTAAAAGAAAACTATTCTGTCCGCTATTCAAAATAGCACTCTTAAACTCTGAATCCTTTAATTCATGACTTGAATTCACGTAGCCTTTTACTATAAACTATGAGTACTTTTCTGTTCTGTGTAAAACATTTCCTTCCTTTAACTGTTAACATTAAGTTCAAGAATTTCTGAACTTCTCAACTGAGACTTTCCTGCTAAAACATTACCGACTGCGTACCACGGTTACCAATACATGTCACACGACTATAAAATATGTTACACTACTATCTAAGTAGCATAAACTCTGCCTGATCAGTATACATAATACTAATCATAACCTGTTACATGCCTGTTACATGCGACATGCTAGCATAACGTGGGTACGATGCGGAATAAATGTATGCCACGGCATAATTTCTCTTTGGTTAAACTTAATATTCAAGTTACTGAGCTAAACAGCTAGATCACCGTATTAGATGTGGCCTTCTTCGCTACATACTTATGTGCTAGAAACACATCCTTTAATTTCTCAAACCGCTTCTATTCTATTATCTCATGAGTTTCGAGGTCTGAACATTCCTCGACTTATCTATTAAAACTTCCTGTTAAAACTGGTGATAAGCTCAAGTCATCACTACTTACACATATTCTGTAGCTTAAAAATTAATCTCTAAATGCCTTTCCTGTAATTCATCTGGCAAGGACCTCACAAACATCCTTTTCTCTAAACTTCAGCTTTGATTTATCTGTCAACTCATAAATGGATTACTTCTCCGCTGCGCAACTCTGATTTTTAACAATTCGCTTTGGGATCACTATTACCATATAAAATTTCCTTGGCCAATCCTTTAACTTGGTATTTCCTTTCGGACATAAACAATGTTCTTACTTTCACGGAGATACGCCGAATCCTGTAAACAATCTTTAGCTATAATTACGAGCCCAACAATGCTCCTGTTAAAACAACTCATTCACTAGTTCAAGCTTTACTCTTCATATTCTAAATCAAATTTCCATACTATAATCATCCCTAAGGATTTCACATCCACAATCCTTTTCCAAGACAACTTAGGTCCACATAATTCTATCATATCTCTTGGTTACTTCTCAGGTTTCTCCGAAAATAATTCGTCTGGATAAAAACTCAACTTTTACCAACTCTCCTATAAGTCTAAACACATACTACACCTCTTCGATTATCCGATTAATAAATCTGTAAGCTTCAATACTTAACATTTTCCATTGGATCCTTCCTATGACTTATTACTGTATTCACAGTTCCAATCTAATCTCGTTACCTAAATAACATTTCATATGTCTTCTCGACCGTTGCCCTCTTCATGATTTCGAACAATCCAAGGTATATATATATATATATCTACCATCACAAAGTGATCCTTGTCGGCTTACCCAAATACTCGTGTAAGGAGCCCATCAAAAGATAACATAGAACTCCTTAACATTAACCGTAGCTTTAACTATGACTCGTACGTTAGTGACAATCTTCCTGTTTAATCTTCGAAACCGGTCTACTATAATCTGACGACATAAGATTCAACCTTTTATTTCATACCCTTACAGGGGGTTTACTTCGCTTATCGCTAAGCTTGCGTTTCTTCATACCAAGCATCTTGACGACCCATAAAAAGGAAGATAATCCGGTCCATCTGTCCGATATTTCGCTTAATCCATAAATGAGTCTCTTACCTATCAGATATTTAAATCTCATCCGATCTACGTGCGCAAGTCCTTCCATCCTTACACACTATATCCTTACTGGAAGTCCAGAGCGTCCAATAATTAACTTTTCATTCCTTAGTCCAAGTCGCTGGGTTTGGTATCACAATCCTTGCATCTGCAGCCGGAACTAAAACTCTAATTTACCATTCACTTTAACTTTCCCAATTTTCGGTTCCCATTAAGATTCCAAATCATTTCTTAGTGTATTCCATAATTCTTTACTCTACCCATCTCCTCGGAGAAGGCATCGCTCAAGGATGCGTCCAACTAGTTAAGGTACTTGACCTTACTCTTAAGTACCTCTTGTATTCCTGAAATTTTGTCATTAACAGGCTCAATTACTTCACTGATAGAGAACCATCCTTTGACATTAAATACCTCGCCAATTTCCGTCTTAGAATCCGACGTCTTAACCTTCACCCTTTGAACACTTCTTTCCTCCTTGGTCACATTCAGCTCTCGGATATTTGTCCTAACTGTCATATACTAGACTGAGTTGATCAGGCTCAACTAGACATGACATTTAGAACAACATATGGAACCCAATGATTCCACTACTTTTATTGAATCTTAAATGACCCATGGCACGGTCTGAATCGACCTGCTCTGATACCAATTGTAACACCCATACTAACTGTAACTAGTATATTAGCATGTGCGTTAAACTGATACTGGATACATTTAAAAATTTCAATAGTAATATTACATTACAAATGAATGAATACAAGTATACTCGTTTGTACAAATAATCCAATACTATTACAAATACTTATACAATGTCCGTTAAGCTCCTGAGCTGATACACAACGAGCAACTGTACTCCATCCAGCATCTCTATGAAGAACTTCGTCACGAACCTCTGGCATACCTGAAAACCTGCACCAGAAGGAATGGGATGAGACATAATGTCTCAGTGAGCTCTAGCCCAACCAACTGTTGGCAACCACAGGGAACCTAGGGTCGCCATGCCTACCTTGGCAATCTCGGGAATTTCCTAGGATCGCCAAGTCTTTATCTGCCTATGACTATGAGTCATCCTGTAACTATAACTTAGACTGCGTATAACCTTATCGGTAATCTGCCTATAACTTTAACTTAGTGATCGGAGGAAAACCTAGGATCACTTTCTGATAACTGTCTATAACTATAACTGTAAGTTTCCTGTGACTATAACTGTAACTGTAACTTTGACTATAACTATAAAACATATAAACAGTTCGATAGCAGTTTTATGTTAGCTGTTAGCGTTGAACAAACAATTAATCTGAGTTCATTTTACGGAGTGCATCCGGGTGGAGTAACCCCGAAGTACAACATCCCTATAAACCGGTGAAATTCCTATCATATCAGGCTAACACCGGACTCCCTATGAAACGTGTGGACAACCCTCTCGGAGAAGTCCCATCCGGCGAATCCCGGAGTCTGCTGAACACGCCCTGTAACTGTAACTGTAAAACGTGCAAGCACGCCATTATCTTTGATCTTTAATTCTTTAACTTTAACGTATGAACGTATAATCTATTACTGTAATCAAATAACAATCCTATAACGTATAACCTATAATCTATGATTCTTGGCTTATCGTTCTCATAAGCCATCTATAACCGTTGAAGAACCAACACTATAACTTATCTATAACTTTGATTGCCGAAGCATTCCTATTATCCTCGTATTCTAAAATGAATACATCTATAATCATGTTTACCTAAAATAGGTTCTAACTTGACTATTATCTCATTCTTGGATTCGTGTAAACTGAAACGAGTCCGTAACATTGCCAGGTAAGGGTTAAACCCTAAACTAGATCCTTAACATTTCTATCATAGCTTGTGGGTTAATCTCTTAATATTGTGTCTATCCTCATCTATAAACTTGTCTATACAATCCCAAGGATAGGTCTTTACATGCTCACTAGCAATGCTTAACCATTACATGTTGTTCCTTAAGTCCGAAGCAGTATTAGATAGCCGAAACGGTGCGAGTAAAGATGAAAAATAACATTGTCCTGTCCACCTCAAAATCGTGACACGATTTGGCAATCGTGTCACGATTTCATGCCCAGAAATCGTGTTGGTTCCTGCCTGTAAAATCGTGACACGGTTGTAAAATCGTGACACGATTTTACCTGCAGTTGGACAGCATAGGGCAAGTTTAAAACATGTTTTCCACCATTTTTGGTCTATCCAATCATGCCCAAACATCATACAATTTAAAGGGATAATTTCTAATGCTTAACAACAGAATACAACATGTAATGATCATGGATTACTAACAAATTAGGATTAGGGTTCAAAAGTTCATAACTTAAACATAATACTATAAACTCATGAAACTCAACAAAGTGGGTTCTAAAACCCCTAGGGAGCTCACCTTAACTTGCTTCCAATCTTTGCCAAGCTTAACCTCAAAACCCTAGCTCATCTCTTGCCCTTTTCTTGCTTCTTCAACTTCTTCTTGATTCCAAGTTTCCTCAAAACTAAGCTTACTAGCAAGAACTTCCACAAGTACTAGATGGAAGCTTGAATCACAAGACTTTGGGAAGAAAGATGGATTATGAGTGAGTGAGTGAGTGGGGCGAAAATGGGAGAGAAAGGGAGAGCAATTTCTGATTTTTGAGTGAGAGAGAAATGAGTAGTAACTTGAACAATTTTCATATTTATCCAAACAACCATTTCCCACAATTTACAACTTTGCCATTGCCTCATATTACTACTTTGCCATTGCTTGCTCATGAAGTTCTAACACGTTTAATTGATACTTCTAAGCGGGATATTACAATGTTACCCCAACTCTCTCTAATGTTGTCATTTCTAATCGTAACATCCTAATCTCTTCTACGCTTATTTTATCTGCGTGTTGTTTTAATTTTCCACTAGATTTATCCGCGTGTTATTTTAATTTTCCACTAGAAATTGAATGGTTGATTTATCATTCCAATCCTTTGAGGAAAAGCTCATAAGTATGTCACCAAAATACAATCACAAACATCATTGGCATCATACACTATACGATTGAACAAAAATCATTTACTTATCCAAAAAAAGATACAAAATTCACAATAAAAAATAATTCAAAAAGGAAAATAGATAAAAAAAATCACACATACTTTATTCTGAATGGAGAAATTGATGAAGTTGGTATCGACCAAAACACGAAAAGGAGGTCCCAAAGCAGTATTGTAGTGAAAGAAAAGTGCCGAAGAATGAGTAGGACTGAATAATGCAAATTCAGAAAAGTGATTATTAAAACTTAAAAAAAAATGATAATTAAATTGAATAGGAATGAAAAGTTAGAATAAAGGCTTACACATTTCTGGGTAACTTTTCTTTAAGAGTGTTCTTCTTTACTGGGTTCAAAACCGCTTCTTTATAGCTGAAAATTTAAACAAAAATTAAAAGTGAAATAGTGAGAAAAAACGAAGCAAGAGAAAAAAAAATACTTTTTGATTGCTTTGGAAGTGACCATCTTCTTCATAACAGCGAATTTGGGTCCTTTCTTAGCTTTACCCATTGTTCTGTGAGATTGACAAGCTAGTAATTGTGGTTTTGCAATCCTCCAGACACAAACGAAGTGAACAAGAAAGCAAAATTAGGGTTACAACTTGATTGATGTTTTTATTTGCTTTTTTGTCACCTTCTTTTTCACTCACTCAACCGGGCTCTAACCCGGTTTGGTTCAATTATTAAAACATCCACTAGTTGGACCATGTAAAAGATTATGACTTTTTGAGCACGCGGTTAGGGTTTGATTCTGACTCATTAGTATGAAAAAATTCGATTTGAAGTAAAACACTTCTTTTGTGTGTCCTATAGGTTTTTTTTGAAGGAGATTAATCACTGCTAACACAATCAAGATTAGTCGCTATGAAACGGCGGTAGAAAGTTCGTACAAACATCATGATAACCCAAAAAGAGACTCAAACTTGTACTCTAAAAAATATATATTGTCGTCCAATTTAATCATATTTAAAAATTAATCCCTAATAAGGTTTAATTAGTTATCACTTCTTTATTTTGACTAAATTCAAATTTTAACTATAAAATAATTTGATTCAATAACTTTAATTTTCATTTTTTTAAAATATTATTTAATGTATATAGTTTGTTATGCACAAGTGCTATTAACACTCTTTTAAAAAAAAATGTGCTATTAACATATTTTTTAAATTAAAAAAATAATTTTTTATGTAGTATAAATAACTCAACAAACTACATATATAAATTATTATTATAATCTTTGAGTACAAAATATAATTACTTATACATTTGTATCCATTAATTAAGAATACTTTTTGAGATAATTAATTGAGAGTACTTAAAATATCAATGTATTTTATCTGCATATAGCCATTAAGCTATACAATTTGTGTCTATGGTGGGTTTTATTCGTGCATAACAAGCTAGTATATTTTTTGTTATCATTAATAATTGTTATTATTACTGTAATTTTTTTTTATTTTGCGTCAATCGAATATCCTGCAACTATATAGACTAATCCCTCGAACTGATTGGCAAAGATTTAAGTTAAGAGATTTGAATATCCGTTCAATCTATAATTCATATTCAAACGTGTGTGAAAAACAAAAATGACATATTTTAAGTTAAGGGACCACGCATAAGCAATTGTGCCTTGAAAATTGTTTTTTTTCACAAACAAAAGTTCTTAAAAACACATTGAAATGGCGCAAATGCCCCCAACGGTAGTTAAACTACTGTTGAGAATAAAACCGATGGTAGTTAACTACCGTTCTCTTATTTCCCGACGGTAGTTAACTACCGCTGCGAGTCTGGTACAAATGACAGAAAGCAACAGTAGTTCTTCATACTCTCTCTATTATCAAACTCTCAAAATCTCTACCAAAATCACCAAATCTCATTTTCACAAAATTCATCCAAATGTCTTCAACAAAATCATAAGTAATCCCAGTGCTATAAACATACAATGTAGTTTGTATATGGTGTTTTTTTTATATAATTTTAGTTTTAGGGTTTATTTAAATTTTGATTTTTTTTGTAAGAAATTATTCAATGTTTACATGTAAAGTATTATGAATCCTTGTTAGACTAGATTTAAGTTGATTAAATGTTTAGATGCTTGCATGTTTATGTTTTAGTCTTAGGGTTTATGTATAATTTGCACTCCAAGTGTTTGATGAAATGTTTGAATGAGTTTTTTATTGATTGGTTTTAATTTATAATGGTGTAGATCCGAACACAATGTTCAGCGCTGAGGTATGCTTCAACGGTGGAAAACCCAATTTGTTCAAGGTTCGGGACGATGTCACGTTAAGATTTGAAGGATCAACCGGATGAAATTAACCAACGACTCAACCACGGAGACACAAGGATGGTGGAAGACGTTTTTAAAAGGTATTGAGAATAATTGAATGAATGAATGTGATAAATGTGAATGATTGAAAAAAGCTATTTTCAACAAACAATAGTGTTAAAATGCACCAAATGTCATATAAAAATGTTTTTTTCACATTCAAAAGTTCTTAAAAACACATTGAAATGACACAAATAAATAAATTTTGGTGCCCGATTAGAAAGGAGATGAAATTAAAATTTAATAAATTTTGCGTACTTGTGTATTTTGTAAGTTAGAATTTTTAAAAATTTAGCAAATGAATGTTTTTTAAAAATGAACATCTCGATCAATAATTGAGGAAAGGCAAAGCGCAACGGTAGTTAACTACCGCCGGTTTTTCCCAACGGTAATTAACTACCGCTGGGGGTATTTGTGTCATTTCGATGCGTTTTTAAGAAACTTTAAATGGCAGAAAAGCAATTTTCTTGTGCCTTAGTAACAATTTTGCATTCGTAGGTTAGAATCAAACCCAATAAACCATGACCTATAGGTAAGATGTAAGAGATGCCTTACAAGTGAGATATGTGAGGCAAGATACATAAACAATTAACTTTTTAATTTATTTATCCACACACTCATATAACTTGTGCATGTCAGGAACAAACCTAGAAACTAAATACAAATTAATTTTTTAAAATTTTAAAATTGTGCCAAATACTATAAGAAAAAATTATGTAGTCCATCAAAATCAACTTAATTTTTTAAACCAAACCTTTCTTAGTTTTACCCATTTTTCTTGAAAATTGTTGTTCTCACTTAAGATAATGCTAAGAAACACCACAAAATGATCAAAATAACCTCATTGATAGTTAACTGTCGTGGGATGCTTTTCAGCGGCAGTTAACTACCGCCGGTTCAGTTCTCAGCGGCAGTTAACTGCCGTTGTGTTCTGAAGTTAAACATAACAACATCTGCAGTTTTGTGCATGAAATTCTGGTAGTTAAAGATCAGAACATGAAAACAGAGCACGATGGTTTGCAAAACAGAGCACAAAAGCACAGGTTCAGAAGCAGCTAAAATAAAGTGCAGAAAGTAAATAACACAATTATTTGTTAACCCAGTTCGGTGTAAACATCACCTACATCTGGAGGATACCAATCCAGGAAGGAAATCCACTATAGGAATTAATCCAAAGACTCAAGACACAGACCCCCCTGTTCCCAGCCTAAGCAATCAATCTCCACTAGTCTGATTTCTACTCAGGAGCACCACCTAAGTATTAGAACACTACTAACTTCCTATTCAAGTAACAACCCAGTTACTAACAACTTCTGAAATAACCCAGTTTATGAAGATAACTTCAATAAAACAAAAACATCATTCGTACTTAAAAGCTTAGAATGATTTACAACTCAAAACTCTAAACCAACTCAGATGAGTGGTGTACAAATAAAACCTAAGTTTAAAAACACAAAGACTCTTAAACTCTGATTTCTGATTTTCTCTTCGTAGTCTTCAAAGGTAGCAGCACATCTCCTTAAATAGGCTTCAGCAAGTAACATAATTCTGAATCCAATCTTCTTCAATTGATATGATTCTGAATTATGAAAGGCTCAATAAGGAAACTTATATTTCTGAATTCTATCTTCCAAAGATTCTTCAGCAAATATAATTAAACATAAACACGAAGCAAATCTTCTCAAGATCTTCAACAAATTAATCAGCCTTCTGGAAACTTATGCCTGAATTAAATCTTTGATAAACCTTCAATAGATACGCATAGGATTAATCACAAAGAAAGCAAAAATCCAGCTTCTGAAGTTCAGCTTCTGAAGGTCAACGCTGGTCAACGTCTGAACAGTGCGTCTGAAGTACTGTTCAGCGTCTGAAGGCCATTTCTGCGTCTGAAGGCCAAAACAGCGTCTGAAGGTCCAATCTGCTTCTGAACCTCCTCAAAACCACTTTCTTGCTTCTGAAGACATCTTTAACACATAGAGGCGCATTGCTTGAACACATTGATTTTACCAAAACATGCAGCCAACATATAAATCCTCAACAGTGCAGAAGTTAAAAAACACAAAACTGTCTAAATTTACTCCAATTTCATTTTGAGGAAAATCAATCAAATCATTTCCACAAAACCACAAGTAAGTAGTATTAATTATTTTAAATGTTAATGTTAGTTTGTGTAGGTTTATTTTTGTTAATTTTGGTAGATTGCATGTGGTTAGGGTTGATGTTTAAATTGAAATGTGTTTCTTTTTAATAGACTATGATGGTTGGTCCATTCTATTAAGCCCAATAACAAGTTTCTTTTGTTAGCCATTTAGGTATTTAATCGTTATCGCGTTAAAAAAATGGACTCGGCTTTCTCCGTAATCCTAAAGGTACATCGCTCTTGATCAGTAATGTAAGTTACTACTCCGTCCCAAAATATAAGCAAAAATGAGTCAACATAAGTTGATGTATTTGGTACAAATTTTGAACCAAATACATTAACTTTTGTTGACCAATTTTTTCTTATATTTTGGGACGGAGGGAGTATGTATAATTTTTCATTTTTAATAATTTGTATATATGATTATTAGTTTTTTTTGTATACATGATTATCATGTTAAAATTTCAACATGTCTCACACATTAAAATAATAATTTAATGAAGAAGTTTCTGTTATGCCCAATAGAAACAAAACAACATTCCCTCCTCTCTCTTCCTTCCTTAAAAAAACAAAAAAAAAAACCCTCCCTCCTCTCTCTCTTGGACACAATCACACTTTTATTTATTTCTTGGTAGTTTCTTTCTTTCTTTTTGTTTTCATTCCAAATTCGTGAGCAATTGTAATTGCTCGTGTACAAGTATTGGAAGATAGTTTATTGTATTTCATAGGCAACCCAATTAGTCCATATACCCCCTCCGTCCCAAAATATAAACAAAAATTGGTCAACAAAAGTTAATGTATTTGGTTCAAAATTTGTATCAAATACATCAACTTATGTTGACTCATTTTTGCTTATATTTTAGGACGAAGTAGTATATACACAAATATCTAGCCCCAGGGGCGGATCCACACTAGAGCTAAGTGTGGTTATAGCCACACATGATTATTACCCATTTTTTTGTTTGCTAGTCTTCAAAATATTAATTATGTACTATGTATGTTGAACATATATTATATTCGATTCTATGGTCCAGCAGTAGAGACAATTTTATATTCTTGCATATGTTTTGGGTTCAACTCTCAACTTTTTTCATTTATACAATTTTTTTTTGAAAAAGTTTATCATGAAAATTGCCTTGCAGCCTGGATCAAACCTGCATCAAAAGGGTGGAGGGTACACACCTAACCGCTTAGCCATAGTGCTTAATCTATTATAGTTCCACATCATTTAAATATATAGTATTATAAATCAAAGATAATTTTGCCACACATGACTACATTGTCTAGATACGTCCAAACCTTGCCCCTAATATGGAGAATTCAATGCAAAATTAAACCATGTTATTCTCTCCATCCCAAATTATATAAGTTGTTTTAAGAAAAAAATAAAAGGTTTTTTTTAACAAAATTATAAGTCTTTTACCCGATCAATAAAATATTAATATTATTTTTTCAACAATACACCTAACTTTTCATCCAATTCTTTATTTTACCTTTCTCATACCATTAATAAAGAATAATTTTATAAAACATCTCATAATTTTTCTTTCTTGTTTAAATGAGAAAATCAGGATGTCCATTATTTAAAGCGATACTCCTACAATCATGGGATATTTTTAGTTATACTCATTATTAACTTATTTAATTTATGGTCCCTAAAAAAAAACTCATTTATGGTCATCAGGACCGGTACCAGCTAGCTCCAGTTCCCGGTTGAACCGGACGGTCCGGTACAGTTTTTGTTTTCCCATCTCTCTGCATCAAACAATTACCCTTTGAATATTTTGACATTCTAGTTTCAAGCGGGAAAGCAAGAACAGAAAATGGACCCAAGAACAGAAAATTCCAATACCAACCAAAAACAAGAACAACCTTCTTCTTCCAATTCTTCTGTTCCTCCACTCAGCAATGTAGATTCTATAACTCAACAACAACAGGGTCACGGTTTCGAATATGACGACACTGATGATTATTACTTGGGTCGCTTACCTCAAGAATATTATGCCTCTATTTCTAAGAGCAATTTTTTCGACCCAAAAGCCGAGAAATCCTTCACTGATGATGACAACGACGGCAACATCATCGTTATCAGTGACACTGATGACGATGATCAGAGGAAGGAAATAACAGAGAATCAAAATCCATTGCCTTTTTATATCATTAGCAGTGAAAATGAAACTGAAAGTGATGATGATGATGATGATGATGATGATGATGATGATGATGATGATGATGATGATGATAGGAAAATACAGTTTTACAAAGGCGTTGCAAAGAGATATGCATCACTCATTCACACTGTTCCAGAGAATGAAGATGATGATCTGGTGCTTGAAATTTATGATGGTTCTCCAACTCCTTTCTCCGAAACAATCAAAGCTATTCAAGAACGAATTTCCAAAACCAAGAAAATGGGGTTTGTTGATGAATCCCTTATTTGGGTTCCGAAAAGGAATGGAGAAGATTCGGTGAATAGAACGTTTTGTGTTCCTTCGTTGAAAGAATTGTCTCTTAAAGTCCTTGCTAACCATGCTGATGGAATAGTTTCGCTTGATGGTATTCCGGATGAGCTCAAACAAAGGCTTTGCGCGTTGCTTTGTGATTCGAGAAAAATGAATGCTCGCTTTCTTGAACTACTTCTAAGTGGGTTTCCAACTCATATTCGGCTTAAAGATTGCTCCTGGTTGATGCAGGGAGAATTCATTACATATTTTGGAGTGTTGGACACTTCCATATTAGAGGTATGTCCATTAAATTCAATTGTTTCGAATATATAACATTAAATTTAATTGGAGCTTTGTTTCACATAAATTTACTTTGTGTGATGAACAGAATTTAGATGGTGAAATTTATGATGCTTTTTATTGCTATGGCGGTAGTAAAACAGCTTTGAAGTTTTAACTTTATTTCCCTTTGCAGCTAATGAATTATAGTTTTTCTTGTACTGGAAAATCTCAATATATGATATATTTTGCTGTTGTTTAAGGTTTTTCGATTTGTATACATACAACTTTTCAAGGTTTTTCATTGCTTCATTATAAGATTTTAGTGGCTATACATACGCTAGCTTTTAGTTTTTGTATGCTTTGTCTGATATCAGAAGATTTGTTAAGCAGCTTCTACAAGATCTTAATTCATCATTGTACATTTATTTGTGCAATAGGTGCTACAACTTGACCAATGTGGACGAGTTATAAATGAAGATACTTTACTTTCTACATTGGCAAAGTCAGCAAGCTGCTTGTCTAGATTGATCAGTATATCTCTCACTGGTGCATGTCGTCTTACGGATAAAGGGTTGCAATTACTAGTTTCTTCTGCAAGGGCGCTTAGATCCATAAATCTAAGTCAATGTTCTCTTCTCACATATGCTAGCCTTAATATTTTGGCCGATTCATTAGGATCCATTTTGAAAGAGTTGTATCTTGATGATTGCATACTCATTGATGCTGATCTAATCTTGTCGGGATTGAAGCGACTCGAACAATTAGAAGTGTTGTCACTAGCCGGGGTTACAACTGTTTGTGATAAGTTTATCGAGAGTTACATCATTGCATGTGGTCACAACATTAAGGAGCTTGTTTTAAAGGACTGTATGTAAGTACTATTTTAAGGCTCCATTTACTTTGTGAAAATATTTTCTATTTTTAATTTTCTAATATTTTGTTATATTTATCAATGTGCAGAAATTTGACGGATGCATCGATGAAAGTCATTGCTGAACATTGTCCAGGACTACATGCTCTTGATCTTATGAACTTGGGCAAATTGACCGATTTAACTATTGGATATCTTGCAAATAGTTGCCGAGAATTGCGTAAATTGAAGTTCTGCCGCAATCCATTCAGGTGGTCTCTTGTGTTATGAAATTTTCTGATTTCATTATACTTTTTGATGTATTTCTTTTGCTAATAATTTCTAGCTTTTTAGTAGGATAAGTATTTTTGTTTCTGTGGTAATATATATTTGGATAATACTTACTGAGAAGAAAGGAAACTCATAACTTATGCAACTAATCTTGGACTAAATAGCACAACTCTATATATATTATTTGTTGGAAGATTTATGATTAATCGTAATCCTCCTTGAGAATTTTTTTAATGTTTTTCAAAACTCAAATTTGACTTCTGCTGACCTGTATTCCTTAAGATGCTATAGATTCTCATAACTAGTAATATATTGTATAAAAACATAACTTATTGGTCGAGTATTTTTTGCTGTTATTTGTATGGATTGGTAGATTATTGAACTATAAAAATCAAATATATCATATCATTTTGTTTTCAAGGATTTAAGGACACCATTCTATATATCTTATAATTCTTATTACCAAGTATAGCAATTGTCTTGCATTTTGAATGTCAGGAATAATTTTGTGGTCATAGTGCTTGCTGCATCTAATCAAGATGTGTCTAAATTCCAATTGCTTAATAACTTAACCTTTCCTCTCCTACAGCGATATAGCAATTGCCGCTTTTCTGGAGATAACAGGCAAATCCTTGGAAGAACTTTCACTTAATAACATTAAGAAGGTAAAGTTTTTAATATTTTTCTTGCCAAATGTCTCTCATGTTGAACACATTAGCACTTATCATATTGTAACATGTTGTAAAAGCTTGTCCATGCTTATGAAAGGATTAATCTGGTTGCAACTTAGATTGGAATTATTTGCAATTTATTTTTATCATTATCTTCAAAGATTGATTTCATAACCAACTCTTATGATAATTTATCTACAATATAGATTATATAAGTCATGTTGATAGATTTCAGAAAACAATAATTTGAAACTATTGTTAATCTTTGGGAGTGTCTGTCACATTTGGTTTAATCCAGGTTGGCCAACAGACAGCTTTATCACTTGCAAACAATGCGAAAAATTTGCATACCTTAGATCTATCATGGTGTCGAAATTTGACAGACAATGAGTTTGGTTTAATTGTGGATAGATGCTTGTCGCTAAGGTCACTTAAACTTTTTGGATGCTCACAGGTAAGTAAATCTATCATTTAAAATATATAAAAGTAATTCGTCGATCGAGTATTTATACAAAGGAATTAGCTGAATTGTTTTCGAAGATTTTGATTGTTAAGTACTTTTGCAGGTAACAGATGTTTTTCTGAAGAGGCACTCGAACTTAGAGATTCAGATATTTGGGTTGAAGTTGTGTCCTTTATTGCAGCATATCAAAGAGCCTAATCCTCACCAAGCTGCTCTGCGTTATTCATCAGTCTACGTTTCTCAGAATAGATTTTGATATAAATTAGAACTAGAATCAGATCAGATATGAAACATATAGATGGTTTGCTAATATACAGGTGCTAACTGAAGAGGCATGAAAAATTACTCTAATGCTTATAAATTCGTTAAATATACAATACTTTTCTATAGTTAGCAGATTTTATCATGTACAAATAAGAGTACCATTTTCTTTTTCTTGAAGAAAGAATGCAAATTCACAATTAGTGGCAACTCACAAATTTTGCTATGGAATTAACAGAGATTAAAATGAAAAGTATCAATTTATAGTTTTACGAATTTCAAATTACAGAGCTAGCACCAAATTCTTGGTGATTATTGGAAAGACAGAGTCCCATATAGATTAATATGGTATCAGAGCCTACTTCCTACGGAAAAAAAAATGGTACAAGAGTTTATCGATTTGGGTCACTCACCATTTATGCTTAATGTTTATTATAGTGGTCCACCCGAGCTTTTTTTTCGTCTCACGTAAGCATTAGAGTCAAATTGATTACAAGCTACTCGTTTATAAGCTTTAGAAAATTCTAAAGAAAGGGATCATATCCCTATTAGAGTCAAATTCAATCTTTACTCTAATCCTATTTTTACCCCATTAGTCGATTAGGTCTTCTTCATAATAATCAATTAGAGCACAATCTCGTTCAAATATAAAAAATAAAAATAAAGAGATTTCTTCTTATTTTAAAAGTAACTAAATTTGGACCAGCGCATTGCATGGTTGAATAGAACAAGTAACCACTCTAAACTAACTCTAAAACTGTCAAACTAACTAATAGGTTTAGTTTATCCAACAAAAAACATATGAATCAAACAAAATAGAGTAACTACTCTATATCAGACATATCAATCAAGCCTAACTTGCTTCGAAGCTTACAAAAAGTATCAAGTTTCAGTGCTTTAGTCTAATGTCTGCAAGTTGTTCTTGTGTGTTGCAATACTCCATATCCACAACTCCTTCCTTTGTTAAATCTCTTAGAAAATGATATCTAACACCAACATAATCTGAATCTGACCAGCCTTGTAACTCAACACCAACATCATTCAACTTCTTATACAAGATTCCAAGGCTCATAGTTCCCTTGAGATACCTCAATATCCTTTTTGCAGCAACTAAATGAATCTCAGTGGGCCTCTCCATATATATTGAAACTAGACAAACAGAAAATGCAAGATCAGGCCTAGTAGTTGATAGGTACATTAGACATCCAATCATTTGTCTGAATTTAGTCACATTCACACTCTTTCCCTTTTCATCTTTGACAAATTTGTTACCAAGAACAATAGGTGTGCAAACCTTATTACAATTCTCCATTCCAAACCTTATCAGTATGTCTTAAGCATATTTCTGCTGATAGATGAAAATTCCATTTGCATATTGCTTAATTTCAACTCCCAGAAAGTATCTTATCTTACCAAGATCAGACATAGCAAACTTTCTTTTCATAGAGCTTTTGAACTTTTCAAACAAATCTTCATCATTACCAGTTTATATCAAATCATCAACATATAAGCTTACTATCAAAATTTTTCCTTCTTTGCTTTGCTTGACAAACAAGGTATGCTCATGAGGGCATTTATTAAACACCTCTTGATTGAAGTAAGCTTCAATCTTGGTGTACCATGCTCTAGGTGCCTGCCTAAGACCATACAAGGCTTTCTTTAGTTTATACACTTTACTCTTATCTTCTTTCTGATAACCAAGTGGCTGATCAACATAGACATCTTCAACCAATTCTCCATGTAAAAATGCACTTTTTACATCAAGTTGATACACAACCCAGCCTTTACAAGCTGCTAAAGCTAAGATAGTTCTGATAGTGTCCCATCTGGCTACTGGTCCAAAAACTTTTTTGTAATCCACACCATATTGCCGACTGTACCCCTTAGCCACCAATCTTGCTTTGTGCTTTTCTATCTTCCCAGCTTCATTGTACTTATTTATAAAAATCCATTTCACATCAATCTTCTTACTCTCATTGGGTAAATCAGTTAAATCCCAAGTGTTATTCTTCTCAATGGACTCAATTTCTTGATCCATAGCTTTTCTCCATACATCATGCTTTGTAGCTTCTTCATAAGTAGCTGGGTCATTTCAGTGCTATACACAACTAGATTACGCAATTCACTATCTTTTATCTCTTCAAGGTTTGTTACATAGTCTTTGATCTAAACTGGGGGTTTCCTTGCTCTTGGGGCTAACTCTTGATGATCACTTTCACTCCCTTTTGGAGTATTTTCCTGAACATCATTGATCTCATCATTGTGTCCTTCTTCTTCATCTAAAACTTCAATCTCACTTGCAGTGAGTTTTTCTTCATCAGTGTCATCTTCATGATGAACTTGCTTTGTTTGTATCTTATCATTCCAATCCCAACTCTTTGATTCATCAAACACCACATCTCTACTAACTATAATCTTTTTGTTCACATGATCATAGAGCTTGTATGCTTTAGATTCTTCACTCACACCTAGATGTATACACTTGATTCCCTTAGGGTCAAGCTTCTTCCTTTGAACATCATCAACATGTGCATAGGCTAGACATCCAAACACTGTAAAGTAATGTACTGCAGGCTTGATATTGCTCCAGGCTTCCTCTGGAGTGACATCTTTAACTGACAAAGTGGGGCTTCTATTTAGAACATATATGGCCCATATAACAGCTTCAGGCCAAAACTTAATTCTTAGGAACATTCCTGCAAGTTAGCATACTTCTAACCATATTCATCAAGTTCTATTTTTCCTCTCAGACACTCCATTATGTTGTGGAGTATAAGCTGCAGTCAGTTGCCTCTTAATTCCATTTTCTCTGCAATATTCATTGAAAGCATTTGAAGTAAACTCTCCCCCTCTGTCAGTTCTCAAACACTGAATCTGACACTTTGATTCTTTCTCAACTAATGCTTTGAATCTTCTAAAAATTTCAAATGCAGTCCATTTCTCTATCAAAGGATATGTCCATGTTTTCCTACTGAAATCATCAGTAAAAGTTATGAAATACCTGCTTCCACCATTTGAAGTAGGATTGATAGGTCCACGTATATTTGAATGGACAAGTTGCAGCTTCTCAGTAGTCCAATTTGCAGTCTTTGGAGTTGAATCTCTATGTTGTTTTCTTATCACACAATCAACACATATTTCTTCAGTTTCTTGCAAGATAGGAAACCCTTTGACCATTTCTTTCTTAGCTAGTGTATTCAAACCTTTGAAGCTTAGATGAGCATATCTATAGTGCCATAGCTTTGTCACACTTGTGCTTGCAACTTTTAGACACAAAGGAATCATAACAGGTGCATATATCACATACATCCTGTTAGAAGACATATGAGTAGACATGATCAAGCCTTTACTTTCATGATAGACTTTGCAGTTATCCTTAGATAATATTATAGTCAGATTCTTCTGTTGTAGTTGCCCTATACTCAGCAAGTTGTTCCTCAATCCTGGAAGATAATACACATCAGTGATAACTTGTATTATTCCACCTATGCACAGCTTCAAATTTCCTTTTCCCATGATTGGCATCTTTGAATCATCACCAAGTTTCACTGATTCATGAAATTGAGCATCAAAATCAAACAACCACTCCTTGTTGCCTATCATATGATTGCTGCAACCTGAATCTAAGAACCACACCTCATCTTTTGCACTGGTGTTTGTTGCTTCTTGTGCCATAAGCAACATTTCTTCTTGATCATCAAACTCTGCATAGTTTGCATTTTCTTCCCAAGTGGGACACTCATTCTAATAGTGTCCCAGTTTGTGACACTTATAACACTCCACCATCTCTTTGCTTTGTCTTTCTCTTCCCCTTCCCCTTCCCCTTGCTCCAATTTGTCCTCTACCATGAGCAAAACCACCTCTTTCAGAGTTTGACACCTTCGAGACTTGTTCTTCTTCTTTTTTCTTATGAAGTGTCATTCTTGCTTCTTGAACAAGCAGGCTGCTTTGCAATTCATCAATGGATATAGTGGTGACATCATTGGATTCTTCTATGGAGCATACAACATAATTAAATCTTGAAGTCATGAACCTAAGAATCTTCTCCACTGCAGCCGTTTCTTCCTATCTTTCTCCATGTGCAGACATCTTGTTTGCAATTGCCAAGGTTCTTGCAACATAATAATCATTCACTAATTCTCATTCTTTTATGGCCAAAACTTCAAATTCAGATCTCAATGCTTGAAGCTAAGCACGTTTAACCTTTGTAGAACCTTGATACTTCCTTTTCATGGAGTCCCAAATATCCTTTGATGTGTTGCGAACCAGAATTGTTTTCAGAATTGATCTATCAATAGATTGATAGAGATAATTCTTCACCTTGATATCTTTGATCTTGCTTTCTTCTACAATTTTCAGTTGTTCTGCAGTTGCATTTGGAGGTGCCACTGTGATTCCTTGTTCTATCAAACTCTAATATTCTTTAGATCGAAACAGATTCTCCATGAGTTCTGCCCAGTGATCATAGAATCCATCAAACTTTGGAATTGTTGGGGGCATGAAGGATTGTTGTTCTGCCATGATTGAATCTCCAAGAACCAGGGATGAAGAAAAGAACTTGATAAGGAAGAAAGGAACGATTGTTGCAACAAATTGTAACTGATTGAAATTGATCAAGAAATTGCGTTTTCTTTGGTCTCAAATGAAAGTTTTTGCAAAACTCTATACAAGTCTCCAACGGGGCTCTAGATACCATTTGTGAGTAAAATGTGTATTCTCATTAATTTCAATGAACTAAGGCTAGACCTTATATAGGTTCCAATTACAATAGAGGTTGGTTTACTTAACAAGCAAGTAACCACTCAAAACAAACTCTAAAACTACCAAACTAACTAAATTAACTCAACATAGAACATACAGAGTTATTAATTTTTTTTGTTGAAGAATCATACAAAGTTATTAAGTTAAAAATGTTATATTAATATATGAAATTTTATTTTAAGTAAGTTAATATATGAAAGTTTATAATGGTATAATAGTCATTTCAACAAACCGGTGCTAATTTTCTCTCTTTAGGGTTCTATAAGAATCCTTCCCTGATGCGAGAGAAAAAAAATCCTTCCCTCAAAAAATATTAAAATTTTAAACTGAAAAGTTCATTGTAAATAAAAAATGAAATATGATTGGATCATATATAAATTTTTACACTAATTAAATCTAAACAAAAAAAAAGTTTTTTTTTTCTAAATGGAAATTTCAATCCCAGATCATAACATATTTGAAATAATTTTGGCCACCTAAAATAAATAAAACGTGTTTCTTTCTTTCTTTCTTTTTTAAGGAAAATAAGACGTGTTTCTTTTTTTTTTGTAGGGGAAGACGTGTTTCTTAAATGCCTAATAATATAGAATCAAAATGACACAATTTTTTTTTTTGGAAAGAAAATGACACTATTTTAATGGCAATGACCTACTAATAGTATGGAAATCTCCTGCTTTATTGGCATTAAATTGGGCGTGATCCATTGTGCTTGGTGGCTTCCTTTACAATTTTATATAATACTTAAATCAAAATAAAAACATTTTTTTGGTAAAAAAAATTAAATACTTTAAATTTGACAGAAAAAGTTAAATAATTTAACAAAAAATTAACAAACTCTAACCAAAAAGAAATTAAAATAAAATAAAATTGGAGGTCCTAAGTTCAAACTTGGATGAAATTTAAATATTAATCTAACAACTAATTACTAATATTTGTCATTTAAAAATATTGTAAATAAAATGGAAATATGAGTGTAGTCACTTGTCGAGTTTTTTTTTTGTTGTAAACCGAGCATCCTCCACGAAGATAGCTGCAAAGACTAATCCTTCGAGTCTTGTGGGACCCAAATGAGCGGCAAACTCTTTCTAAGAGTTTTAATGTTGTTGCATGCCCAAGCTGGATTCGAACCCAGAACCTTGGTTAAGATAAAAGAGATTTGTGTCATCTAATCTAAATGCTCTTGGGTATGTCGAGCTCATACATTAACTAGAGAGGTCGCATTCTTAACTAGTCCCCTTACTTTTGTTGATGTACCGTCATGTTTCGTTAAACTAATATCTCATAAAATGCTATGAACTTTTTTCCCTACAAAAAATGAGTGTAGTCACTTAGAATTTTTTAGCATGGAATTATTTTTAATCACAATGTTATTTTTTATTTTTTTATCAAGTAATCTAGTGGATATATATTCAGCCTATAAGGTGAATAATTGGTGTGTTCGAAGTTCGAACTCTGACCCCTACATATTAAATGCAATATTCCTACCAATTGAGTTATACTCTCGTGAAGTTATTTTGAAACATAAGTGTTTGCGATAAGTTTTGGTCAGCAACAAAAAATATTTTTAGAAAAAATTGAAGTATCTTTTTTTTTAGGGAAGAAAAAATTGAAGTATCTTTTATTGATATATTTTTTGTTTGTATATAACATACACATAAATAGCATTTAAATTCAATCATATCCTTAGAGTTATTTGGCTTTCATGATAATTTGATCATAAAAAAATAATATTTAGAAAGAGATAATTTGATCATAAAAATATAATCTTTAAATAATTTCTTATTCGATAAATTACATATTTTTTTTCACTTTTTATTCTTTAGAATTCCTTGTCAAAAAAAATTCTTTAGCACTCAAACAACCATCATCTACAATCTTTTTTTTAATAATTGTTAAGTATAATTGATATTTATTTAAGAAACTTTTGTCATTGAATTGCTTTCCTTGAATAATAAAGAAAAAAAATTAAGTATAAAATAAAAATTATTTAGAGACATTATTTATGTCATAGGATCAAATTTTTCTTTTCTTATTTTATTGTAAGATCAAAATATTCTTTTTTTAATTATTGTCAATTTGTTGGAGCGAAAAATACCCAAATTTTGATAAGATCAAATTATTTGTTTTTCAATCATTGTAACTTGTAAGATCAAATCTTTCTTTTTTTTTTAAAGTATGGTCAATTGACTCCACAAGTGACCAATGCATTTTTTCCCTTGGTGAATGTCTCGTTTTACAGGTGATTGAAGTTGTCACGTTCAACGACGAACCTAGCAAAAAATTTACGCAGGAGCCAGCTATAAAGTAAAAAGTATAATATTTGAAAAACCAACAAATTAAATTTAAGGATTCTTTCAAAAGAAAATTAAGGATAAAATATGTTTTTAGTCTCTAAAATATAATTTTTTTAGGTTTAGTCCTTACGAAAAATTTATTCAATTTTTGTCTCGATTTTTTAAAATTTTACAAAAAAATGTGTTTTTAGTCTTGCATTCAAGGACTAAAATTAAACAAAATTTTAGAAACTTAACTTAAAAACCACAAGTGTCTAGAGACTCAAAACAAATTTAATTGGAAAATTAACCAATACATGAAAAAAAATCACAATAATTATTACTTATATGAAACGTAAATAACAACAACAAAGAATAAAAAATGACAATAAATATTTAAAAAAGTTGGGCGAAATGCGTTTCAATGTAAACAAATAGGTTATTTGCAAGAAATTCATTGTCCATTTAATTTGTTTATGACTATTGTCTTGATAATTTTAATTGTTGAAAAAGTTTTCTCTATAGTTGTTATTGATACCGAAAGTATCAAACCAATACAAATAAATCTATCAATCATGTAGTAATTTTTTACTTTTTTATTTATGCTAATTTTTGGCAACTGAAATTGTTTAGGGTATATAAATATGTATCAACCAAATTAAGAATAATATTTTATTTTGGATAGCCAAGGCTACCCCTTCTACATGAAAGACTACGCCTATGACAATGTTAACATAACATTATTAGGCAATTGCATATGTGATTGTGATCAGAGGGTCCTGATTGACTCTTAATCTCTTTTTTCTCAGTCTCGCGGTCATGTGTTTACACATGTGGTTTAAATTTGACTAGGCGTCTTATTGAGATTTGAAGCTTTAACGTTAGAACCTTGACTCAGTTCGGAGCATTTTCCATTAAATAAAAAATGATTCAACGATACATAAAGAAATTAAAAAAAATAGATGAATTAAAGTTTAAGAACATCAATAAATTGAAAAATATATTATAACATATTATTTATAAAAAAAGTATTATGATATCATATATTTCAAAATAAAATTATAAATTGGTGTTTTTTATTTTTAAAAAATGGTGTTTTCTATTGAGTAATTATAAATAGTTTTTTTTTTAGGGAAAGTAATTATAAATAGGTCTTAACCCTTAAAAAACAAATTATAAAAATAAAAAAAAACTTCAATTTTTTTATAAACTAGCCTTAAGAAAAACACATAAATCTATTGGATTCCTCAAAGATAAAAAGTAGTAAATTGATCTCAAATGTCAGCTAATTACAAGGAAAAAAGAACAAAATCCAGAAAAAAAAAAAAAAAAAAAGAGGCAACTTATGAGAATGAGAAATTGAGAATGGAGCAAAAGTTGCGCCCATCTCATCATGTGCTAAATTCAATAAATAATAAAAATGTAAACCTAATTTTTTTATGCAATGTTAATGGTGGAACCCTGTTAAAAAACTTAATGAAAAGGCCACACGTTTTTTCTCTCTCTTCTGGACCAGTTTTTTTTATTTTTAAATTCTCATATTTTCTCAACCGTTAGATTTTCCACAGGAGATATGGCAGGATATAAGTAACAGGAGACGATCCATCATCCCCCGCAATTGCAGAAAACAAAATGAAAAAAAGAAGTAATCAACAAAAAGAGAATATCCTTTCAAAAAAATAAAAAGAGAATATATTCATTTTATATCAATTAATGTCAACCAATTTAATTTTTTTAAACAAAAAAATTAAATTGATTGTCATTAATTGACTGATTAATTTAAGAGATGTGTTATTTGAACAAACCATTTGTATGACAACTTATGAGACAATCATAGATTTACAAAGAAAAATAGATATTGACACGAAAACCAAATCAACAGAGATAAAGTAAACATATAATGTGAGTATGAGAGAGAAAGTTGTCACAAAAGTTGTCATAAAATGATTGTACATATATCATTTCTCTTAATGTCTGACTAATTTTATAATCAATTTTAGACCTTATTTATCAGCCTTCCATATCCATTGCAAAGTAAATAAATAGCCATTGCACCATCATTCTTTCGGAAAGAAAATATTCATTGCACCATCACTATAAATACTCGACCTTAACTCAAGAAAAAAAATACAGAAAAAAGTGGTGAGAGTTATACAATTTTTACAAAGAATTTAAGAGAAAAATCAAGAGTAATAGAAAGGAAGAAGACAAAGAGGTAAGCTTCACAAATCCATCTATGTAGGTATCATTTTTTGACAAGAAGCTTCATTTTCCTGCACTCTTAATTTTCCGGATTGCTAATGTGTGTATATTAATGCTAATGTGCCGTGTATGTTTTAAACTTTTTCCCCCATACACCTATTGTTATTGTCTTTTTGGTACATATACATACATCTATTATTATTAGAGATGGGATCAAAAAACATCATTGTGTCTGTAACTATGAAGCACATATACGGACACGATACAGACACTAACACCGGTAATAATTTGAGAAAATCACATAATTTAGTGTAATTGTATGTGTCGGTGTTGTGTCGATGTCGGACACGACACATGTTCGATATCAGGGCACGCCTAATCCTAGGAGTGTCCGTGTTTCATAGGTCTGTAATAAACTTTGACATCAACTATCATCCATTTATTTTGATGAGATCTAAAGGCTCGTATTGATTCCTTGATGAGATCTAAAGGCTCGAATTGATTCCGCTAATTATCAAGAGCATTGTTTTTTCTCGCTTATTTCTTTCTGATTTTGTCTTCTTCCAAAACCTAATTACTATATCTCGATGCCTCTATTGTATCTGTTTTTCTACTACGCTTAGTTATCTTTTTTTAATGATAAATATTATTAATTAGTTGTTAAATTAATTTTTCTTCTTTATTCGGATTTAAACAACAACATACCTCTAACTCCTTACCCCATAGTTAAACCAGTTGAGCTACCAAACCTCCCTCTATTTATAGAGATATCAATTTTGTCATATAATATGATCAAATGTTTTTTCAAATATGATTATAATAATTTTTATTTTACGATGCCAAATATTGTTCTTATTTAAGTGTTGATATTCCTATTTTAATGGGATTTAACTAACTATTTTTATTAATAATTTAAATTCATATTTTTTTTTGTTACAATTTACATTGTATTGCAGCGGTGTTGTTCTTATGTTAGTGAGATTTAATATTTTTTAATTAATAATTTAAATAATAAATAAAATGGATGAAATTGTAAACATAGTAGTTTAAATAAAAGATAAAATTGAAAGTGGAAAAATCACCTCAAAATCATGTATACCCTTTATATATATAGAATAAATTATTATTTTTCCATCTTATCTATAATAAGTCAAGCTTGTCTTATTGTGTTGTGTAATAATTTCCTTTTTATATGTACTTTATCTGTAAATTGTATTATCAATTGGATCATCATGTTAATACTGGGCGGATTTGTTCAATTCATTTATATATATATATATATAGGCCATGCACTGGGGCAATTTATTTACGAGTGGCCCATTTTGGGAAAAATCTAAGTGGTATAAGATACATGTTTACCCTTGAAGTATCTAAATATAAATTATTGAAATCTATTTGAAATGTGTCTTGTAACTAATATGAATATCACATCTTTAAATATAGTGGTTTAAACTTGTTTTTGTTAATTTCAGCTAATTGAAGGATGTGCGGTGGACCTGAAAAATCAAAATGTATTTCAACTTCATCTGCTTTAGGAGGTTCAGATAACGTCAAAGACATGAAAAATCTAACTGTTAGTACAGATGATTCTTTTTCCAGCTTACTTGAACATGCTTCTAAGAATGATTTTGAACAATTTAAGGTAGCTTTAGATAGCGATGCCTCGCTGTTACATGAAGTCGGCGCCTGGTGTGTCCGTCAAAATGTAAATAACCAAATTGTTCTTGAGGACAGAACCCCTTTAATGGTGGCAGCATCCTGTGGGAGTATTGATATCCTAAAGCTTATACTTTCATGTTCAGAGGCTGCTGTAAATTTTTCTTGTGGGACTGATAAAACCACTGCTCTTCACTGTGCTGCTTCGAGTGGTTCGGTTAATGCTGTTGATGCTGTAAAACTGCTTTTATCAGCTGGCGCTGACATCTATTGTGTGGATGCTAATGGGAATCGTCCAGTCAATGTTATTGTTCTTCCTATTGTTGTTCCCCATAAGCTCGAAGTCGTGAAAAGAAGTCTTGAACAACTTCTCTCCAATAGTGCTGCTGATGAGTCTGTTGATGATGGTTTGCTTCCGCTGTCATCTTGTGAAAAGGGGTCTTCATCCTCTCCTGTGGCTCCAAAGTTTACCGACACAGCTGTTAGTTCTACATCAGAAAAGAAAAAATATCCAATTGATCCATCATTTCCTGATATAAGAAACAGCATATACGCCACAGATGAATTTCGCATGTATTCGGTTAAGGTCCATCTTTGTCATCGTGCATACTCTCATGATTGGACCGAGTGTCCATTTTACCATCCTCAAGAGAATGCTCGAAGGAGAGACCCTAGAAAGTTCACCTACAGCTGTGTGCCATGCCCTGATTTTAGAAATAGGGATTGCAGACGTGGGGATATGTGTGAATATGCTCATGGAGTGTTCGAGACCTGGCTACATCCAGATCAGTATCGCACAAGGCTCTGCAAAGAGGGTACTAGCTGTAACCGAAAGGTGTGCTTTTTTGCACATGTTGCTGAAGAGCTGCGTCCATCGCATGCTTCCATTAGATCTTCTGTTCCTTCACCCCGATCAGCTGCGTCTGCTCCTAATGTAATGGACATGGCTGCTGCAACGAGCCTCTATCGTGGTTCACTATCAGCAATCTCTTCGATGTATCCATCACCTTTTGCACAGCCTTTGTCTCCATATGCAAATGGCCTCTTTGATGGTCAGCAGCACATGCTAAATGACTTGAGCTGTTTCTCACAGTCCCGTCATGGTGCCATTTCAGTGAGTCGGTCTGTTAACTCCTGGTCTAAGTGGGGATCCCGTAATGGAAAACCTGATTGGTCCCTAAATGAAAATGACTTTGGTCGATCGCAAAGATATACCTCTTTTCGGCATGGAAACAATGGTGAAGAGCCTGATCTATCTTGGGTCCAATCTCTTATCAACTAAGATAAAAGAGAAGCTTGCAGGTTCTGCTGAACTGAATTCCAATCTTCAAGTAGAGTCTCTTGGCTTGAGCAAATGAATCTGGATGAAATTGTATTCTAGTCATTTTGCTGCTACTTGCTTCTATAATTATTTTATTTAATTTAATTTCTTCAGGCTGCAAAGTTCACGGAGCATAATCGTTTTTTTATTCCCTTTAATTTTTGCCATTCATTGTTTTGTATTTTAAGAACTTTTTCTCTTTGGGCTGTTAATGTTATATAGGGGTTATGACTTAGGAGTTCTTCCAAAAGAGGACTCTTTTTTCTACATTTTACTCCGACTTCATTTGTTTACAAATTCCTTTTCCTACAGTGTATAAGATTTTGTTCTGTCACTAAATTTATGTTGCATATGTTGGAAGTTGGACTGAGTTTCATATGAAGGAATTAAAGGTGATATGAGCTATTAAATATTTATTGCAAGCTGATATTTTAGTATTCAATGAGTAAAGTTTACTTTGTTCTTATGTTGTATAAGCTGTGTTGAACTCTCATTATATTGAAATTTAAAGCTATGGTTCTTTCTTTTAACAAAAGTTTATTATTCTAAAACAATTTAATTTCAATACTATGTAGTACAAAAGTCTCAACTTAATTGATAAAAATGTCGATATTGCTATGACAGACGTCATGTTTGGAGTTCGAACTCCGACTCCTCCACTTAGGTTTGTGAGTTTATAATGATTATTGTCATTTCATATATGTTCTGGACTGGCCAGAAGGCCAACCAGACAGCGACACGTGGACCAAACGTCCACTACTCCAAGGCGTGTCATCTGAATGCGCACGCTAAACTACCGTGCGCGAGGCCGCACTGCAGCATGCCTCCCCGCATCTGACACTGTACACGTGTCCCTAATCACACGTTGCGTATCTCGGAGGCGGTTATTTCCGTGGAGCGCCTATATAAGGGTGAGGTAACTTCATCATCAAGGTATGATTCACTTTACACACACTTTATGCACTTTCTCAGTTTCATTACTGACTTGATCGTCAGAGTGCTAACGTGCCTGCAGACACATTTCGTTCCACCGCGAAGTCGCATCGCCACCGTACCGGAGCACTTTCCGCTACCGTTGTCTTCATCGGTCTCTTACCGGACATATCATTTGGCGCTAGAAGGAGGGGATCGTTCGCTAACCGCCTCGGTCTAACGATCCTCCACCATAACCATTTTCTATTACGCGATCCTCCACTGTAACCGTTTTCAGTTACACGTTCCTCCACCGCAACAGTTGACAATTATCGCACCATCCACCGAAAAAATGGCCGGAACTCGTAAACGAGCCACCACGAGCAGTTCCACCACCGCATGAGAACCGCGTTCCGAGATTCAACTTCAACGAGATTGAATGATTCCAGTTCGTAAACCGGCGAATCAAGAAGAGCATGCTAATGTCGTTACTCTCGACGCGAAGATCGATGTTCTTCCCTCCAGAGCAGTAGAGGAGACGCTCCCCCTCACACCTACTCCACACAAGGAAAACGCCGATCTGTTCCCTCTGTTTTTCGAATACGCTCCCCTACCTCATCCGCAGGAGCCGAACGAACTTCTGTCAAATCTGACGGAACTGCTGAATTTGCTCAAGCACGCTGCGGAGAATCGAGAAAAAACCCCGACCGAAACCGTTAAGCAGATCAAAACAGACCGTCAGACTCTCCGCTACGAAACGCCAGCAATCACCGACGACGCCACTCCCGCGCAACACCGCCAAGGTGAAGGAAAATTCCCAGATAACTCGGACAAGGAGATTCACAACCATTCTCCCCACCATTCTTGCCGCGAAAAGTCGCCAGAACGGCGTAAAAGGGAGAAATCCAGAACGACGTAGGATGAAGCGTAGCCACTCCCCAACGGACCGTTGCGGAACGCGCCTGAGGAGCCCGTCTGTATAAGACCCTGATCTCCGAGACTACTAATTAAACTATAAATCATACAATTTAACATAATCGGGATATTACAAATCATCATTTCACTAATACAAATTTCTCATAATACAAATTTCATCGACAATATTCACAGCACAGCGAAAAATAATCATCTCAACATAATATCATCTCGGGTCTCATCATAAAATCTCAAAGTAAATACATCAACATGAATCCAACAGTAAAATCAATCCCCCAAAACTCCTAGATCAGAGCACCTAATCTAGACATCCTCAAAAGCAAATAGAAGGAGTAGGCGAAACGCCGTCCTCAGCACAATTCACCAAACAAAACTACTTCTCAACCTGCAAGTCTACACCACAAGGGTGAGGCGACAACAAAGCCAATGGAGGGTAAGATATACGTTCAACAAAAGGATATAATAAATGCATGAAAGTTCAGACAAAACATCAACAACATATAAGTATTCAACATACATAAAGCCTGGTTACAATCAATAACATACATAATTCATTCATCATAAATTACTAACAGTTAATTCATCAACACTTTAACAACACGGTACTTAAAGCATACATAGCATATTATCATCAACAAGATCATAATTTTCATTTGCATCATCAACTCCACTATAAATCATTCACAATCTCACACATTCAACAATTAGACATTTACCACTTAAATGCACAAGTTAACACCAAAACATTACCAAGCACGACTTAAGTGCATGCAATGCGTCTAACACGACTCTATATGCATGTGGTACCATCATGATCTTATAATCAAGCCCCCCATAAATATTGATCTTAAATCACCCACCTATAAATCTTGATCTTAAATCAAGCACCCATGAATAGTGATCTTAAATCACCCACCTATAAATCTTGATCTTAAATCAAGCACCCATGAATAGTGATCTTAAATCACCCACCTATAAATCTTGATGTTAAATCAAGCACCGATCGACTGACCATGAATGCATGGATGTTCAAGTATGGACTTGACAATGCACACAACTATAAATCATGATCTTAAATCATACGGCTATGAATTGCATTATCAAACCAATACATCCACATCATTCATGTTATCACCACATCATCATTTAATCACAACTTTAATGCATTAAGCCACAACATTCATCATCACATCATATTAATGCATTCAATAAGTTTAATCATCATCATATCATAAACAACATGTTTACATTCTTCAACATTCACATAGTTCGCATCTCATGATTAATTCAAACAAGTTACATTAATCCAACATTAATCCACTTTATAATCATGCTACAACATCATATACACTCCCATAATCAATTAACATGTTCACAAACATTTCACGGCTTAAATCAAAGATAATTCTCAAGTTAAAATCACAATTTTCCAATTCTAACTCATCCTTAATCATCATAATTAAACACTCATGGATCAAGTTTAGGGGTTTAGGACCCCAAACACAAGCCTTGGAACCTTTACAAATACGAAAAATGAGGTTTCAGGCCAAAACAGAGGGCGAACGGTCGTGCTCCTAACACGCACGGTCGTGCTGACTAATGTCGAGAGTCACGCACGGTCCGTGCGGTCAGGGCGCAAGGTCGTGCGTCCCTCCCAGGACAGTAAAATTTGATTTTTTGCGTTTCGCGCGGAAAATTCTGTTTTAACGACACCTTTCGATCTCAAACGCACCAAATTCGATCAAAAACATTTATCCAACATTATTTACTCAGTTATACTTCAAAATCAGCTTTAACAACTTAATCAACAATCACTTTTCTTTAAAATCACTATGTTTTCACTTATTTTCAAACATTGTCTCAAAATCACATTTTCACCAACAATTCAACAACAAACATGGATTATCAACAACAATATTTCTTTCATGTTCCACATGTACATAATCACTTAAATCAATCATATTGTCAACAACTTATTTAATCTAACATCAACTTAATCATTTTCATTCAATTAAGCTATTTCATCAAAACACTACAACAACAACTCAATTCATCACAAAACACATAATCAACATAATCTCATTCATTCTTTTCATAAATCATGATAACAACTTAATTCAACAGCAACAACTTATTCAACTTCACTTAATTAAGCAATTTCACCATGAACATAGCAATAATCACTTAAACCACAACTTATTCAACATAACTTCATGATTTTTCAAACAAAACACATACTCATGCTCAAAATCAACTTATTAAACAACAAACATCATTCAATTATCATGTTATTCATCAAAATTATCAAAATTCACCAAGTTATCAATTCACTACATCAAACCATCAATTTTGACATGAACAAAACATGAATTCACCAAGTTTTAACATACATAATTCAACCATCAAAATAGAGCACAAATTTCACATAATTAACAACCAACATCATGAAATTAATCGTAAACTAAAACACCAAACTACCCATTTGCTTATTAAAACCCAATTGGTGAAAACAATCTTTCTCCCTTACCTCAATTCTCCACAAAAGATAGCTTTCTAGCTTGATTATCTACTTCTAGTGCTTTCCCATCTTCCGTCTCTCCAAGTTCTTCTTCTCTTCTATTCTCTCCCTCTTGCCTTCCCAAAGTAATGAAAAATGTTGTGACCTAATTCACCAACACTCACTACTATTCTTTATATAATATGGGTTAGGGTCACTCACACTAATGGACTTAGTCACTTCTAACTCTCACAATTATTTTCTCTACACTTTTACTTCACTTAAACCTCCCATTTTACTTATACACCACTATTATCTAATTCAATTTTTAGTTCTAACATAATTTAAAAAATGCCACTCATGCTAAAATGACTAAAATACCATCAATCACTTAAAATTTCACTAACCCACAAATCACACACCAAATAATCATTTAACAAATATAATAAATAATAATAATAATAATAATAATAATAATAATAATAATAATAGATAAATCTAATACTAAAAATCGGTCTGTTACAGTCCGCCGGAAAGCACCCGAGCATCGAAATAGCTAAGTACTTTAAATTTCCAAATTTCATTTCCAACATTCTTCAAAAAAATAAAAAAAAATGCCGGGAGTAAACAGACTCATTGTAAATCCATCTTTAATATTAATAGTAAAACAAGCGTTTTTCCCCCAAGAAATACGTCTTGTCACGTTCTTTGATTGATAGGACCAGGAAATCCTAGCAAGAAAAGCATCCTCAAAGAAGAATGGCTGACGCGGCTTCTGCTTTTAAAATGCAGTATAAGCCTAAAGCAATCACGGTAGACCCGCTGATGGGGCTAGCCATCCGACGTCCTGGTGCCATTTCAATGAGTTGGTTAGTTAACTCCTGGTCTAAGTGGGGATCCCGTAATGGAAAACCTGATTGGTCTATAAAAGAAAATGACTTTGGTCGATCGCAAAGAGATACCTCTTTTCGGCATGGAAACAATGGTGAAAAGCCTGATCTATCTTGGGTCCAATCTCTTTTCAACTAAGATAAAAGAGAAGCTTGCAAGTTCTTCTCTATTGCACCTGCTGAACTGAATTCCAATCTTCAAGTAGAGTCTTGGCTCGAGCAAATGTATCTGGATGCACTCTACTCATTTTACAACTTCTTTCTGCAATAATTATTTAATTTAATTTCTCCAGGCTGCAAAGTTCACGGAGGATAATCGTTTTTTTACTCCCTTTAATTTTTGTCATTAATTATTTTGTATTTTAAGAACTCTTTCTCTTTGGCCGGTTAATGTTATATAGAGGTTATGACTTCATTTGCTTACAAGTTCCTTTTCTTACAGAGTGTTGGAACATTGATGTGAGGGTGGAAGAAAATTGGAAGATTAAACATCAAGTAATAAGACTTTGAGTTAGTGTGATGTAAATTGAAAAAATAGAGTGGGGTCCCACATAAAATAGAACACACCTTAGTAGTGTTTAAATTGCGGTATTTAATTTTAAATACTTGATAATGATAAAAATAATAGTAATTATTATTTTTATTCGTGGATATCACTTCTCATAAATTTAGTTTATGTTGGTTGTGATAAGAATAAGAATTCAACTAAGTTTCCTATATTTCCTTCATTCATATCCAATGAGTTTGTTTCCTTCACTTTTGTGAATTGTTTCCTTTTGATCTTATCCACAAGTGTTATTGAACTGATTAGTGGTTAAGTTTCCTTTTTCATCTTATCCATTAGAGTAACTGCTGCCGAAATTTTAGCTAAAACAGTTACGAAAGCTCTATATAAATAGAGAACTCCACTCAGTTCAAAAATCACATCAAAGAGTTGTACTGAGTTGTCGAGAACTCTTTCTCTCTTCTCCCTCCAGCTTGTGTTAACGAGTTATTCTTCTCCTCATCTCCTTTTTCCGTCCCTTCGGAATTAAGAGTGTTCTTAAGATCTTAACCCCTATTTGGTATAATGTCCCTTCGGAATTAAGAAAGGTCTTAAGAACATAGTCCCTTCGATAATATATGTCCCTTCGGAATAAAGTGTACCTTTAAGATCATAGTCCCTTTTTGCGTGCTTGGCAGGACAGGGAAATCTGATTTTTCAGTTTTTCGAGTAAAACATCGTTTTCAACACCATTTTTCGATCCAATTCGCACCCAAATCGTCTCAAATTCTTAAACCAATCTTATCTAATCAATTGTGCACCAAACTTAGCTTAAACAACTTAATTAAACTCAATTCCACCACTAATTATCATGTTTTCCTATCATTTCAATTATCGTCTCAAAACTCATTTTAACACAATAACTCAACACCCAAACATAGAATGGATAATTTTTCTCTTAAAAAGACAAACTAATTATGGATAATTTTTCTCTTAAAAAATTAAATCTATCTTCTACCAAAGGTTTAGTAAAAATATCTGCGAGTTGATTTTTAGTGTCGATGAAAATCAATTCAATTTCTCCTTTTTGAGCATGATCTCTGATGAAATGATGTTTAATTTCGATGTGTTTAGATCTAGAATGGTGAATAGGATTTTTAGACAGATTTATAACACTGGTATTATCACAAAGTATATGAATTTTAGAGTACCTTACTGAGTAATCTTCCAGCTGATTTTTTATCCATAATACCTGAGCAACTGCTTGCAGCTGACACATATTCAGCTTCAGTAGTAGATAGAGCAATTGTATTTTGTTTTTTGCATGACCAGCTGATGAGAGCTTAACCAAGAAATTGACATGCTCCGCTTGTACTTTTTCTTTCAATTTTGTCTCCAGCAAAATCAGCATCCTAGTATGCTATAAGATTAAATTTTTTTGTCCTTTCTATACCACAAACCAAGATTAATAGTACCGATAAGATATCTGAAAATTCTTTTAACAGTAGTAAGATGTGACTCTTTGGGTGCTGTTTGAAATCTAGCACATAGTCCCATAAAGAGTACAATATCTGGTCTACTTGTTGTTAAATATAATAATGATCTAATCATTCATCTGTATTCTTTTTCAGATATAGACTTACCTTGTTCATCTTTGTCTAAACTTGAGGAAAGATGCATGGGAGTAGACATAATTTTTGCTTCATTCATTTTATATTTTTTGAGAAGATCTCTAATGTATTTCTCTCAAAAAATAAAAATGCCATCTTCTTGCTGTTTAATTTGTAAACCCAGAAAGAAGCGAAGTTCTCCCATCATACTCATCTAAAATTCACTTCGCATGAGATTTGAAAAATCCTCACACAATTTTTCATTTGTAGATCCAAAGATGATGTCATCCACATAGACTTGAACAATTAGGAGATCTTGATTGTGAGTTTTTCTAAAAAGAGTTGATTTCTCTTATCCAGAAGTTGAAGTAAATGTCACTAGAGAGGGGGGGTTGAATAATGACCCTTTTAAAATTTCTTTATTCTCTTGAAAAAATGGAACTGTCAAGATTTTGCTTGGAGTGAGATAGTTAGTAAAACAGAATATATGAATATGCAATACTAGAATAAATAAAGCGGAAAGTAAAGAGTAGAGTTTAAGAGAGATCACACAGAGAAGTTATCCTTGTCCCCCAATTTGGGTTAGTCCAATCCCCACAACTTTTGTGAGATTATCCACTAGTTCTTAGGAGTTTCTTCCTCCTCTTTGCAATGTGCAAAAAAAATATGTATTCGCTTAGCCTCTCCAGGCTTACACTATCACTCGTGCTTTGAAGAGCTTGAGGATATACAACTATGTCTTCTCTTAGCCTCATCAGGCTTACACTATCACTCGTGCTTTTGAAGAGCTTGAGTATATACAATCAACTATGTATTTTATTTGCCTCACCAGGCTTACACCATTGATATTATTAGCTTCAGCAAGCTCACACTATCACTCAAGTTTTTACAAGCTTGTGGATATACCATCAAAATGAGATTTTACGTTTGGATCAATTTACAACTTTCAAGCTACTAAGAGGATGAGAGGTTGTATTTCGTAATACTCTTAAGAAGATGATCTGAAAATATAATTGAGATTTGTAAGAGTATTTGATATTGACATTGATTGATGAATTTTTCACTTGTTTGTAGGCTTATGATTCTTTCCAAAATTCATGCTTTCTTTGTTGAGAGGAAGCTTCTATTTATAGCCAATCTTCAGCCTTCAATATCTTGTCACTGTTCATTCTTGTATAGACACCCTTCATGTTTGATAGGAATTACAAAATTGCCATTTTCCTAATCTTTTGTATGCTGAGGTCGAGTGTGTCATCCTCATGCTCAACCTTATAACTATCAAAAAATTACATGAACAGTAAAAAGTCTTATCATGTTTACCACTTTTTCTTGCTTGTGCTTCAAGATGCATTATTTTATTTGTCCTTGCATTGCTTTGTCTCCAAGACATTATTTCTTAATTATTTTGCATACTTGGTCCCCAAGAAACTTAACTTTATGCTTTTTGCCTTGCTTGCTCACCAAGACTTATCCTAAAGCCTTGTCATCATCCTTTTCTTTAGTAAATGTTTAACACGTGTTTGAAAGAAGATGTTTAACCATTTATCCACCAAGGGCACATGCCTTTTCTTTTTAAATGCTTTTGGATTAATTCAATAAATATCCTTTCTTAATTAAATATTGAATTATCATCATATTCTTCTTGAGAAGCTTGATCATTAAAATCAAAGGACACAAGTCTTTAACATATTGTGAGAATTTGAATTTCCTATCCTTGATAAAATCTAATCAAGAGCACACATTAAATAACAATATTAAATCATAATCTTCATTTTATCACAAGAATTTGTTTATCTTTTAAAAACAATTTTAAAGGGATTTTTGCTTCAACAGATCCCCGTACATCCTCCACCTCAATAAAATACCTTTTTTTTTGTTTGAAAACACTAATCATATGAAATATTTTTTTTTGTTTGTAAATTCATTTGAAAGACATATTAAGATGATTTTGATTTCATATTTTATTTATATTAAATTGTTTTCTGTTTTTTAATAGACCTGTCTATCGCACGAGTCAAAAGTTTAGTACTTTCTCCATTTTAAAATGAGTGTCATTTTAATAAAAAAAATTTGTTTTAAAATGAATATAATTTTCGGTTTTCAATGTAATAATAACTTTTTCTTTTCAAGTGTACCCTTCAATTAATACTATGCACATTATTTTCAAAGTATCACTTTTACTTTAATAAAAAACTAATCATTCGTTAATAAAGATAATTTAGCAAAATAACAATTCTTTTTTTTAATCATTTCATTTTTTAAATATGTGTGTAAAAACCTTAAACGTTCAACCGTAATAGTTTTGAAACGGAGGGAGTGTGTAACAAGTGCCCAAAGTTCCTTTAAATTAAAGCCACGAACAAAACCCGCTCCACCGAGTCTGACCCACGAACAATCCCAACTATCCCAATCTAGGGTTTTAGAATTTCCCCAAAACCCTAATGGCAGAAGAAACCGCACCCGAAATCGTCGATCCCAACACAACCGTCGCCGCCACCGTAGACATGGAAGTCGAAAACGTTGCTGAGTCCAAAGAAAAGCGAGCGAGGGAAGAAGAAGAAGAAGAAGAGGAACCCAAAGACGACGTCGTTTCGAAGAAGGCTAAAGTGGACGAGGAAAAATCAGTGGAAGAAAAAAGGTTGGAGAAGTTGGAGAAAAACGAAGGTGATGAAAAAGAAGAAAAGGAAGCATCTGGTGGTGTGAATTTGGGACCCAAAACGTTTGGTTCTTCGTTAGATATGTTTCATTACTTTCACAAATTTCTTCATGCTTGGCCTCAGAATCTCAATGTTAACAAGGTATTTCTATGTTGCATTCGTTTTATTGTTAATTTATTCAATTTCTGTTTTTGTTATTTACTTGATCTATATGGGTTGGTAGTTTTGATTAACAGAGTTTTGGTTAGTTTTTGTCTAATATCCGATATTGAATGAAATATTGTGACATTGATTTGGTTAAAAATGATGTTGTTTCGAATTTGATTGTGTTTAAATAATTTTTCCATTAAAACTATGTTTGATGTAAATTTAGTGTAGTTGATATAAAGTTTACTGATTAGTTCCAGTGCAAATTTGATTTCAGACTTTTAACCTAAAGTAAAAGAAGTTTAGTTTACTTTGTGAAAACAGGTTTTTCACGAGGATCGGTTTTGCCATCCAAATAGGCTTAGCATGCAGCTTGTTTCCCGCTTGCCTTCCATTTATGTGTAATTTTCATGTATATAGTCATTTTATTTGGATTTTCGGAAAAAAGTACTTACCCAAACAATGGGTATCTGTAATTTGAATTTTTTAGTGACCGAATATCTTTTATTTTTGTTAAAAGTATGTTGGAGAGGAGATGAAATCAATTTTGAGATACTCTTCACTTTTAAACTAAGGACACTAAGTTAAAAGGAGATGCCTGATAAGCTGTTTTGCTTGATAAGTTGAATCTTCTGGTTTGGAGACTCGTAGTTTCATGTTTAATGACCATATGTAATTACATGTTTTCCTATTTGTTGCAAGCAGAACATGTGCTATCCATATTTGAAGCTATTTATATGTACATCACTATCTTTAATGGCAGTTTCCTTGCGAGGTTTTCCTTAACTTCAATAGAATCAGTTGTCATTGGAATGTTTTTTTAATCTCTTTTAAGGCGAGACCGCTAATTATGACATACTCATCATTTTGGTGAGTGTTGTGAGGCTATCAAGACATATGATTGGCATGATTTTCGTGTAATTAAATGGTTGGCTCGTTAAGCTGACCCTTTAAAAAAAAGTGTGACATGACATGACAATGAAGTTGACAAATCAGTTTCATTTCTTATTTTTATTATGGTGCTGACGTATTGAAACTGTATGAAAACTTGCTGCCGAATGCTACAGAATGTTTAAAGTGCAATCAATGTTTAAATTTACTGAAATTGTTTCGCCTGTACAATGTTCATTGATCTTGTGGAAAGTTATAGAGAAATGTTGATATTTACTGTGGTTTTGAGACTATTCCACAGTCCTCCTAAACCATAGATGATTTGGTTAGTAACCAACCCCGTCTTAAAGCCTTGAGTGGTTATGAGACAGTTTTATTTTACCGTTGTTCTCTGTTTTCGTTGTTCTCTGTTCTCAGTCATGTATGAAAATGTTTCCGTAGTTGCAACACTGATTTAGTTCTTACTGAATCCACATTGACTGGTTTATGTATTGTAGTATGAGCACACGATGTTACTGGAATTGCTCAAGAATGGGCATGCAGAACCTGAAAGAAAGATTGGCGTAGGGATTTGTGCTTTCCAAGTTCGCGACCACCCTCGCTATAACAGTAGATGCTATTTCCTCATCAGGGAAGATGACACCGTTGATGATTTCAGCTTCCGAAAGTGTGTGGATCATATAAGTCCCTTGCCAGAAGAGATGCAATTGAAATCTGAGGGGAACAAGAAGTTTGGTGGTGGTGGAGGAAAGCATCATGGAGGAAATGGTGGCAGAGGAAGGGGTGGAAGAGGAGGTTGGCGCGGTGGTGGTGGTGGTGGTCGTGGAAGAGGAGGAAGGGGGAGACATTGATTACAATAATTACTGGTGTGTTAAGTGTTTTATTGAGATATAAAAATATTCTGTACACTTGGCTGGTCTATTTCTTGTTTCCTGCTAATTACTTGATAATTATGATTTTGGCACTGGTTATTACTTATTTATAATTTATGAAGGTTTTGGGTTATATCATTGATTGGATTTTCATTTCGGGCTGGTAAAAACAGAAACGGTTTTGTGTGCTACTTGCTAGAGTTGATATGAAATGATTCGGTTCATGACTGAGTATTTTTTTTGGAGGTTCATGACTGAGTTTGAAATGAAATTTTTCGCCGTTAGTTCAATTCAACATGCAGTGTTTAGATTAAAGGTGCAATTGTTTCAACTTAAGAAAAATAGATTTTGTGTTCAAAAAATCAAGGGATTTTGAAAAAAAATCTGAATTTATTTATGTTTGTTTATAACCTATAAAAATCACTTTTTATAAATAAATAAATAAATAAAATGACTTTGGTAAAAAACAATATTTCTATCTAATTCATGTATGACCTTATTTTTGAATTGAAAAAGCTAATCATAAATAAAAGTTTCATTTGTCGATCGTAAAAAAAAACATCGTTTTAATATTCAGAGTTTAATTTTTTTTAAAATTTTAAACAAATACTTTAAAATGATAAAAGTTATCATTTTATAAAAAGAATAAGATTTTTTCTGAAAAAGTCTAAAACGAACGCAGCCTAAATTTGTTACATTTAATTAACAAGTTGATTTAGTTAACGAGTTGAATGCCGATATAATCTTTGCTAATAAGGTTTTACCCTTTGTTTATGGACAACATATGTCAATGCTGATCCTTAAAATTCAACCATCGTTGACCCATTTGTGTTGGAACATTGTTGGTAAAAGGTTGTTGTTTAGGCACTCTCAACTGCTCAGAAAATGCAACTAGAGTTGGTTGAGCGGCAATTAAGTGTTGTTCGCTATAAAACGGTAGTCAAGTATCGTTCGACATTTTTTAGATTGCTCCAATCATTTTTTAAATTGATTTAACAAGTCCTTCGAATAGTACTTATTTGTCGTCGGATATATTTTCGTCATTTCGAAATACATGAGGCCAGATAGTAGATGTTTAAAGAGCAACTTTCTTGTTGGTAACATGTTAGGTGAGTTGGCTCACCACAAATTACATGAGGCCAGATAGTAGATGTTTAAAGAGCAACTTTCTTGGAATGTTGTTGTTGACACATCACGTAATGCTAGGAAACACCAAGAAATTATCTAAATAACCTCATCGGCAGTTAACTGCCGCCGACTTGTTTCCATCGGCAGTTAACTGCCGATGCGATTAATTATACATACAGCAGGTTCTATTTTGATTCCCAAGCCATTTTCCGGCCTATTTATTACCTGTAATTCAAACGACATTTCCAGAGGCAGTACAAATCATACACCAATTATAATCAGTCATAAGCAAGAACAATACATAATCTTTCACAATTGACCAAAATGAAATCAATTCGACATTTCGTTAAAATTACACGAATCTTTGAAATTCAACAAAACATAAAGGGTGTTTGAAATTTAACATAAAGGGTGTTTGAAATTTAACACTACATTACATAATATTACATGAAATCTCTACCGACATTCGTTGCACATGCAAAATACAAGTCAGAGAGTTTTCATGATACGATTTACTAAACTGTGATTCGAATCAAATTGATACGATTCAAGGATTCATGAATCGAACCAAGGACAGAAACTTTTCATGATACGATTCAAAACAAATATGATTCGAATCAAACAAACATGAATCGAATCACAAGGCTTGAAAACCAATTTTGATCAAAATTAACGAGATTTACTCCAAGCTTATGGCATGCAAGACTATCAGGGAACATAGGAGACATGAGACACGACTACTAGGAGTGCTTTACCAAGATACTAATAAAAAACAACTATATCTAATTAACCTAGAATAAAAAGGCAATCAAATAGAAAGACATCATCAAAACATAAACATCACTTTCTTCAGATCTTCTACCATAGTCTCTAAAGCTTCTCTTGTGCTTTTGATGCTTTAAAACATGTTCAATACTTTGAGGGATATATTCTATGATTCTGCACACTTGAACAAATATTAGTATATCCAATTGTTCTTCAATACTTTGTTATCATCAAAATCTTAAAGGATTGTACAAACCACTTTTGTTCCAACAGTTATAACCCTGAAAAGAGCTCTATATATGTGTGTGTGATGGTAAATACCTTGAATGTCTGTTTAGAATTGCTTCAATCACAAAGCAAGGTACAATCACATGACGACTGGAGTGTGGCAAATGCCTTGACCAGCCCCACTGGCTTAAGGAGGTACATACGTGTATTTTGGAATTGTATGTGGTTGAAAGTAAGAGTATGTTTTCTAAGTTTGTTCCACTTGCATGGAAGAGGTAAGCTAGTCAAGTCTGATGGTGAGAGGAATAACAATCTGAGAAAATCTTCGGAAAGGTATGTTTCTTCTAACTTCTTGATATTGTGTTGTTTGAGGACAAGCAACGATTTAAATTTGGGGTTGTGGTGACAGAACATCATATGACATTTTTGGCTATGTTTTTAGTGTTTTTCTTTGTATTTGAAGACAAATAAGATGAGAGATAGATGAGTTGCTAATGGTTTGGAGAACATATTATATTGTTTTCACTAGAGTCGTTGTAATTCACTTTTATCCTAGATCATAAACCTCCATAAGTGTTTTGAGTGTTTTGTAGTGAGAAATCATGTAAATCGACAAATCAAGACATCACACGAAGGATCAAGGATAGGAAATTGAAGACCAATTGTTCTTGGAAGGTTGTTGAAGACAATAAAATGTGAAGAAAATTCATTTCAAGTTCCTATGAGTTTCCAGACGGAAGAACAATAAAAAACGGGACGAAAACACAAAAAATCGCACAGGAGGGGCTGCCTTAGGCGCCCCCTGCGCCTGGGACAACATTTTCTACTTCCCAAGGCCCCCTGCACCCAGTACCATGCGCCCCTGCGCCCCAGTATGGCCAGATTTGGCTTTTTTCTGGTTTTTCAAGTTGGAGCGGTGCAAAAAGCTCAATTTTCTTCTCTTAAGCCCTATGTAATCATATGCTATAAATAGAGACCCTTGCACACATTATTATTCATTCAGAACACTGACGGTTCAAGACAAGGGTCAAACATCAGAGCTTCAAGGCAGGATTTCTTCCTTCTCTTGTTCTCTCTATGGTATGTTTTTCTTTTGTTTTGTAATGATGTTTGTTGCCGTGTGCAACTAAACCTCTTTGATTAGGGTTCCAAGATGAACCCATTCTTATTTGTTGGATTCAATTAATAAAGTTTTCATTTAGTTATGCTTTTCTTGTGTCCGATTTAATTTGTACTTGTTTGTTCTTAATGCTTTTTTAATTGAGAATCCGTATTGGTAATCTTGAAAATTGATATGTAAAAGATTAGTAGGATTGACAACCTGAAGTTCTTTCTCTGTTCATGGCAGTGCTAATTGCTTATTTCTTCATTATTGTTAATGAAATTTAAGTATGAAACCTAGGGTTTTTTATTCTCTTCATCTGGGAACGCCACAGTTTTAACTAGGTTAACTTGTAGCACATGTTGATCGTAAGAATTAATGGAGTTTAGAAACTAGTTTCTTAAATCAAAAATAGACACCACATAATTGTTGTTTTACCGAGTTAATTATGATTTAAATTATATTGGCTTTTCGTACGTTCCGTCGTTTCAATCTTTTGCAAACACGGTTAGGGTTCATAAACGAATTCTTGCGCTTTAACCGAATTGTTACATATGATTTTTGCTCAAGTGTCTTTAATTCATTAGGGACCCTTTGGGTATTAGGGTTAGACATCTCATGAAGTATAATTCCTCTAGATGACAATTTAGGAGGAACACGAGATGTTGACGTCAAAGGATATGTCCATGGCTTTCATAACTGAGTTACGAAGGTTATTGAGTAATCCGACATCTATAGGAATATTCTTTCTATAGTAAATCATTATTTACATAATCCTTAGGTCTTAATTAGTAGGTACTTTGAATTAATCCAACAAAGAAGGAAGAGGGGATTCAAGGATTCTGTGATCACCGTTACACATCAAAATCACACAAACCTAATCTCGAATTGGGCAGGGCAATTAACCCTGCAAACCTCTTTTACATCTCTTTTATATTTTCTTTTTAATAAGTTTTACTAATCGCTAAGTTGAACGACAATTCTTGTAGAAAAAGATAAACTTATTACTTTATTACTTGTTACGATTTAATGCCCTTGCCAATTTCGTCCATCACCTGGCGCACCAACGTAATAAGCGGTGAACAATTCAACTTCCACCATAACTTTCATTAACCTTAATGTTTTTATGTGGGTATAAGTTAGCAACCTCTCTATATATACTTTTAATTTTTTTTTAAACGGTTAATTTTATGAGAAATGATATTTATACGATCATTTTGTGACAATTTTTAAATAACTTTATCTCTCATACGCATATTATATTCTTACTATCTCTATTTCTTTTTCTCCCTCCATTGTCTAGAAGATTGTCGTAAAAGGTGTACCAAATGACATGGTTGTTCAAATATCAATGCACAAATTTTATTAACGCTATGGATGGCGGAATTGAATATATAGTACAAGAAGCCCAAAACAAGTTCAGAAGACTCGGGCAAAACTGGTGCCAAGAAGCCACAAAAACCGCAGCATAAAAGAAACAAATAAAACCCTAAATAAACAGCAAATATGAAATGATCCAGAAACAAGATCAAACCAGGAAGCTCCATAAAATTATACTCTCAATTTGATATCATCATAGTTTGATATTATCAATTCTACCATCATTAGAATATAAATAAATAAATAAGGGATGAGAAACAAAGATTATAAATAAAACATTTGAACGCCTATATAATAGTTCGAGCCATTGCATCACACAATTTGTTGGTAGCGCAAGTGGTTCGAGCTCTGCGAGCTGCGGAGCTGGCAAGTTTGGCCATCTGGGGAGGAAAGATTTTCATAACCGCGGCCAGAATATCTTTACCAGACAATATTGACTTCCGACGACGTCGTAAACTAAACTTGACAGATTTCTGAACAAGCTTCACCATCATGTTGGTTATGATCCTATTCATGCTTTTCAATGCTCCGCAAGAAATAAAAATGCCAGGGTGCACCTGCTTCAGAACCTGGTAGATGTACTTATTGAACTTGAACATCTTCGACTGCTTGTTCATTTTCCTCGACTTCAAATTCTTCTCCACTGAGCCTGCGGGATTCTTATCTGTCATTGGAGCCATCGCGAATTGATGAACCAAACTCAGTCTATCTGTCCGGCGAGAGAGAGAATTAGGGTTTAGAATGAAACTCTAAATGGTAAACCCTGTGTATTTATACGGAGAAAGAATTAAAAGTTTTTTTTAAAAAAAGAAAATTAAAAGTTGTTTTCTTCCGCAACTCATCTACTACTTTTTTTTCTCTAATTATCTAATTATGAAACTTAATGTCTACCAAAAATACGATCTTATCCTTCTTAATTTTTTGACACGTCATCAAAATTATATTCTTTTGTGTCTTTTACTTCAACATCCCTCTATTTTTTTTCTTCTTAAAAACAAATTAAAACAAACTCACTCAATAAAACACATTAACTTAATCTTTTTTAATCTATTATCTAATTATGAAACTTAATGTCTACAAAAAATACAATCTTATCCTTCTTAATTTTTTGACACGTCATCAAAATTATATCCTTTTGTGTCTTTTGTTTCAACCTCCCACTATTTGTTCTCTCTTAAAAACAAATTAAAACAAACTCACTCAATAAAACACACTAACTAACCGTATATATTTTTTCAAAAATATAGATTTTTTTTATTCTTTAAGAAAAAGATTTTTTTAAAGGGGCTGCTAATTTACAGCCACCTAAAAATACTAAGGAATAAATTAGCAACCTTCACCCACTTGATTATTTACATTTACTTTTATAAGTTTTATCAAATTATTTACACCTATACCTTGCTAGTTATTTACACCCATTTTCATCATTTCAAAATGACCCACACATTTTTTTTTTGGATAAACAAACATAAGAAAGTGGGTGTAAATTAATAAAATGGGTGTTAAATATTTAAAGAAAAGTGGATGTAAATTAGCAAAGTGGGTGTTAATAATTTAAAGAAACTTACAAAACTAACCGTCAACTACAAGTTTTAAATAGCAAAGGTACGGAAGTGGTTTTTTAGTCAAAGTCAAGTGAGTGTAGGTTGTTAATTTACTCCTTAGTGATTTTAGATTGGTGTAAATTAGCAGTTCCCTTTTTTATATGAGAGAGAAAATAAATGTCAAAAGTGAAATTCTCGTTCTCGTAGGACATATGTCTACACAATATGTTCGGGACAATATACACGACAATTATAACAAAATAACACGCAACCAGAAATAAAGTAATGTGCGATAAAGAAGAACACAAGAGGTTGATAACTTAGTTCGGTGCAACGTCACCTACATTTGGGGGATATCCATCCAAGAAAGGAAATCCACTCTCAATAGTATTAGTTCCTAGTCTTATGTGAACAAACCTTGTTCACTGCCTTTTCACCTAATACTACCCGTGTATTTCTATCTAGGATTCCCCCTAAATATGAGAAACCCCTCTCACTTTCTCTCAATCACTAACCCAGTGATTGGCTCAATCATGGTTACAATAAGGTAGGAGAACAACTCCAATACACAAACCAACTCTTGCTAGATGCACTAGAGTGGTATACAAAGAACAAATTACAACTCAACTAAAACAAACCATCTCTAAGGATTTGATAACCAATGGCAGCACATAGAGAGGTATACAAAACACAAAGACTCAAAACAATGAAACACTAAACTCAAATCTTCAATGACGGCTTCGATGCTTGTTATTAGGGTCGAGTCTTCCTTATATACCCATTGTTCGACATGGGCTTTTTCTTCAATGGGCTAAACAATTCAGCTATCCATAATTATATTTTCAGTAACAATCTTCTAGAAGCACAAAATATATTTTAACCAAATCTTCTATTTTAAAAATAACTTGAAGTGCATGCCGACAACAAGTAAGCTTCTAGAAACACCACGTAACTTGGAGCACAAGTAATTTAACCAAGGCTTCAAGAATATACGCGAAAACCACTACTCCAAAGTATGTGAAATATGGTACACCACCCTGAGTCAAGATGACGTACTACCACATGCTAGAACATCTTGTGCCACACCACCTTAAGTCAGGTGAAGGTGAGAAAAATACAAGAAGGGGGAGTTGAATTGTGTTGGCCTTTTTCTTTCTCAAAAACTTAGAGTTAGTTCAGCTTCTGATGGAGGTCAGAATCTGAAACTAAATTCAGAGTTATGATGCAGCGGATAGAAAGTAAAAGAGAGAGAGAGAAAGAGAGGACACAAGCAATTATCCTGGTTCTTTCTACAACCCGGAAGTAGTCCAGTCCCCTTGTCACTTACAAGAGATTTTCACTATAATCAATAGATTACAAATGCTCAAGCACAAAAGCAAGAGACTTCTCAATGCTCAAACACACAGTAAGAGAATTCTAATTGCTCAAGCACACAAGCAAGAGACTTCTAATTGCCCAAGCACAAAAGCAAGAGACTTCTAATCAAATAGAGTTACAAATAAATATGTTTGAGTTGAACACTTGATATACTATCAGTGGTATTCACAAAATACAACACAGTTTTCAGACTCTAGACTTAAGAAATTCTAAGATGAGAAAGTTTGAAAGAATTTCTAAGTTATTGATGAGTATAGAATTTGGCAGAGTATTGACACTTTTCAGAGTCTTGTTATTCTTGTTGTTTTCTTCAAGTCTTCAGTCCTTTATATAGAGGAGTAGAGAGACGTTGAAAAGATGCCAGATCACCAATAGAGTCGTTTGAATTGAAGCTTGATCCAACGTTGATTTGTTCCTTGATTTGGACTGCGTACCATGGAGAATAACATTTGAATCCTTTCCTTAAAATGGATTGGATGTTTTGTCCAAGGAGACAAAGTTGCAGAGATCGTTCTGACTCTGAGGTTGTTGCAGAGGTCGTGGTCGTACTATGTCCTTTTGACAGTGACAGCAGTTGACTTCTGATTCTCCTTCAGACTCCAGACTTTAGACTTCAGACTCCAGTCTTCAGACTTCAGACTCTGAACTTCAGACTCTAGTCTTCAGATTCTGACTTGATACCCAAGCTTCAATATTTTCCTTTGCTTTTAACTTGATCTTTCAGAACCACTATTAGATACATGATTTAAATGTATGGTCTTGCACACTTAGAACAAGCATTAGCATATCCAATTTTCTTTTTAACACCTTGTTATCATCAAAACTCAAAAGGGACTTGTTCACACATTTTGTTCCAACAATCTCCCTCTTTTTGATGATGACAAACACAAGTATTAATAGAAAATTGTTGTTAACTTAATTAACAAGTTGACTTCAGGGTCTGAGGTTTGTAAGCTCCCCCTGAGTCTGATAATCCACAAGGTGAGGTTTGTAAGTTCCCGCTGAGTCTTATCCAGGTTAATTAAATTCAATTTCAATCAAAAAGGTGAAAAATCACTCAGAATTATCTCACATAAAATATAATCAGAGGCTAAGAGATGAGAAGATGTTCTGCTAAGTTAATTAATTTTCAAAAATTAACTTATTCTGACTTGGCTCAGAGCCTGAAATACTTGTAACTTACTCCCCCTTTTGTCATCAACAAAAAAAAATCAAGAATGTAAAACAAAAGAGAGTTCAGATGTGAGATAAAATTGTGAAGAATATGCAATCAGATAAGCAATCAGAGGCAGATACAGAATATCATGGACATATAAGCATTTAGAGTTTAAGACAGATAATCAAGATAATATTCAGGACAAAATACAAAACATAGTGAAAACTATGTGTGCATCTAAGGTTGGAGAGGTTTCTTCAGAAGCTCCAAGATCGCACTAATTCCAGTCTTCATCTCACCTTGACTAGTCAGAATCTGGTCTTGCTTTGGACTCAGTTCCTGAATCTTGCTTTCCAGAGTATTGTTGACTAAGGATCTCAGCTTATTCCACTTTTCCACATAGTTGAATCCATGAATGGGATGTTGTCTAGCAAGCACCAGCTCTTCTAAGCTTTTGAAGATATTGCTGCAAACCTCTTTTAAATTCAAATCTGATGAGGGGTTTGGTGTTTGGGCAATATTTTGATAACTGGGTGATGGGAGTGCAATTTGTTCAAGATAAGGTGTTTGGGTTGATTCTGATACAATCTGATCAGAGGTTTCAATATGAGGTTCTGAAACATTTATCAAGTTTGCATCAGAGGCAGGTTGAGGGTCTGATGTTGGAAGGTCAGATTCTGATGCTCCACATAGGAGAAGAACACCAGAGTCTTCAGGTTTGGCAAACTAAATTGGTTGGGCAATTATTGGTTCAGCTTCTGATACTAAGTCAGCATCAGAAGTGGTAACAGGTTGGATGGTATGAGGAGTTGTGTCAGATGGGATGGTTGAGGTTGATTCAGTAGGAAACTCACCACCTAAGTGTTTTTCAAGTTCTTCTAAGGATGATGAGGAACTGGAACTGAAGGATGGTACAGTTAGGATGCAGGATTGAGGTATACCACCAGCATCACTCAGAATTCTGTTCTTTATGATCCTGGTGACAAATGCTTCAGTTTGGGGTTGGTAAGTTTTCTCAAGACCTGGTATCTCACCAGGTAAGCAAGTTTGGAGAGATGGTATGTCTAAAGGTTGTTCAGGTGTGTTTGATGGTTGAGGTGAAGGTATGGTTTTAGGTGAGGTAGGAGGGGATGACTGATTAGCTGTCTCAATAGAATCAGAGGCAGCTTCTTCTTTGTCAGAGAGATCTCTT